>MU739711.1:188109-236332 GCA_026770625.1 Nicotiana glauca
TCGTTTTTCTCTACTTTTTACCCTCTCTTTTTATCAATGAACTTCATTTTTTTAATATAGAGTTTTGACTTAGCAATTTCCTTTCATGTTACACAATTGGTGTTCGAATTGAATTATCAATCAATAAATTTGATGGTGTTTGATTCTCCACCATTGACAGCTATTAAAAATCTTCAAAACTTTGAATTCGAATTTGAATTTTTAAAAATATTGTTTGTTTGAATTGGGCGTTGTTACAAACAATTGGGAATATTCTTTGGAGTTTATATCACAATTTTAAGGGCGTTAGGTGAAGATTATAGTTTATTTTTGTTGAATTTCAGATTGAAACTCGAAGAAGAAGAAGAATAAGAAGGAGGAGGAGGAGGAGAAGGAGGAGGATGAGGAGGGGGAGGAAGGGAGGAGGAGGAGGAGACATACAATATACATACATTTTATATTAAAATTATATTATAATTGTATATAAATTGTATTTAAGTCGTATTCTGTTGTTGTTTCATATTTGTTTGTATTTGAATGTTGTATAAAAGTTGGAAATTAGCTGTATACTACATAAATTATTGTATGAAATTTATATTTAAGTATAAACACTATTTTTTTGGTAATTAAACTTTTATTACCATGTAAATACTTAAAAGTATAGCAAACACTAAGTTTAGACAAACGACCCCAAACTTAGTACAACCTCATCCTCTCTAACACCATCTAACGATAAAAATTAAACATTTGCAAAATTTTCCTCAACCTACTCTGTCTATAGCCTATACAATGAATTTCTAGTACCAACTATCTAGCAATATCTTCGCTGCATCTTCTTTCCTTTTGAAAAACTCGTCGATTCCTTTCCAGCCATAAGTGGTACACTGCTCCAGTCATGCTTATCCTATATATCATAGTTTTGGATCCTTTTCCTTTAACATGATCCATTTCCCATTTGAGCTTCTCATCCCAGCTTTCTGGTCTTCGTGTAATCCCCAGCCATGCTAGTAACCTTCTCCGAATGTCTACTGAGAATGGACAAGCAAAGAAAAGGCATTTGTGACTTTCCAACTCTTGCTCGCATAATAGACCGTCTGGACTTACTTGTATCCCCCAGTTGTTCAATCTATTTTTTTGTATATAACTTCCCATACACTGCAAAATACAGTATGAATCTCCATTTTGGATAACTTCTATTGTTGCATAACAATCTACTCCATTTCACCTTTGGAAAATATCGTCTCAGTTGTTTGTACACTTCTCTGATAGAAAATGTTTCTGTCATCAACACCGTTCCAGTGTTCAAGCCTTCTTCATTCAAGTAAATATCTTCCTGATAATCCATGAAGCTTCTTTTGCATCTACTTCCCATAGATCCTTTCATTTTACATAGTAGACATACACCCATCTTATCCACAACTTGTCCTTCTTCTTACAAAGAATGCATAAATATTTCAATATTGCTGCTCTATTCCATGTACCAAGATCCGTAACATTCAAACCTTCTTTAGTTTTAGGTTTGCACAATTTATCCTAAGCTACTAATGCTTTCTTACCCGAGCTAGTATCCCCAACATAACTTAGAAACTTCACTGTCCATTATTTCATTTTCCCCAGCATTTTGTCCAGTAGAGGTTGGCACTGGCTTACTGATAACCTCTTTGAGCTCAATAGGACACCTAAGTATCGAAAAGGAAGTTCACATGTAGTAAATCCAGTCATCTGAATGATTTCCTACTGTGTTGCAATTAAAAGTCCACCAAAATACATGCAGCTTTTATTTTGATTTGCCACTAGTCCTGAAGCTTTTGAGAATTTGTTGAAACATTCATATAACAACTTTACATACACCACATCTCCACGATAGAGAAGTAACAAATTATCAGCAAAACTGAGTTGGACGATACTCAGTTTGTCACATCTTAGGTGATAATTGAAGTTAGGCTGCTTCTTCAGTTGCTTCAAAAATCTTGTTAGGTATTCCATTGCTAATACAAACTGTAACGGAGACATAAGGTCTCCCTGTCTCACGCCTCTCTTTGCTTCAAAAGACTACCATTAATGTTAATGGAGTATGACACAGTTTTGATGCATTCCATAATCCATCCTATAAACTCCTTAGGAAAATACAGTCCATCTAACACTTGTTCCAAAAATACCATTCAAGTGAGTCATATGCCTTTTGCATGTCAATCTTGATCATGTACCTAGGTGAGACCCCTTTCCTATCATAACCTTTTATCAACTCTTGGCTAAGTTGTCAATCAGACCGCTACCAAGTATAAATGATGCCTGGCTCTCATCCACCAGTATGTTCATTACTTGCCTAAGTTTACTTGTCAACATTTTGGATGATCTTGTATAAGGTAGTGAAATATGTGATTAGTCTATTCTCTTTAATTGAGGTTTGGTTTTTAACTTTGGGAATGAGATTGGTCCACCAATATATTCATTAAATACTATCTTTTTGCATATAAGTTGTTGATATGTATCAAAATTATATTAAGAGAGGAGTTTTAAATGAAATATCAAAGAGGAAGAAGAATACACCACATACAAAATATAAACAAAAAATATATTGTATAAATTTATATATAAGTTGCATGATGTTGTAGTTATATTTAATTAGTAAGAATAATTAGTAAGAATGATGTATTAAAGTTATAGATAAATTGTACATAAGTTGTATACAATATAAATAGTTGTATGAAATTTATTTTTAATTTGTATGTTGTTATAGATGTATCAAATTCGTAACATTTGCAAATTATCTTGACATGAAAGCTGATTATAACTATCCATATTTTTGCATATGAAATTATGAATCCGCAATTTAAGCGTAATAATATTGTGACGAACCGACCCGTCGTCTCATGAGAACCACTCTATTTCCCCCTATTTCCTGCTTCGTTATGCTTCATTATCAGTGTCTTGTGTGAACGAGTTGAATTGGGTTAATTTTTAGAAGGAAATGAGACACTTAGTCTCTTTAAGGAAGGCTTATTTTGGAAAAGTCAACCGGATATTGACCTCTGAGTTAGAAGGATCAGATGTGGATTCCGACGATTTGGTTAGCTTTGGAGGATAATTTGTGACTTAGGAGTGTAAACAGAAGTGATTTTGGAGGTTCGGTGTAGAATTTGGCTTGAATTGGCGAAGTTAGTATCTTGGCAATTTCCGGTTGATAGGTGAGATTTTGATTCGAGGGTCGGAATGGAATTCCAAGAGCTGCAATAGCTTCGTTAGGTGATTTGGGATGTGTGTGTAAAATTTCAGGTGATTCGGAGGTGATTTGATTGGGTTTTTGATCGAATGCGTGTTTCGGAAGTTTTAGAAGAACTTAGGCTTGAATTCAATGTGAATTGATGATTTTAATGTTGTTGGATGAGTTTTTATGATTGGACCAAGTTTGAATAACATTGTAGGATGCATTGGTATTTTTGGTTGAGGTCCCGGGAGCCTCGGGGTGAGTTCGGATGGTTAAACGGAGAGTTTTAGAATTTTGCATGTTGTTAAGTCTGCTGCAACTGGTGTTTTCGCTTCTGCGAAGACTGGACCGCAGAAGCAGTCTCGCCTGTGCGAAGATTGGACCGCAGAAGCGGTGATGGGACCTGGGCGCTGATTCCGCAGAAGCGGTTGGGGAAGTCACATCTGCGTAGCAGCAGATGCGGGATTTAAGTCGCAGAAGCGGGTTTTTGGATTTTGTGAATTTCCACAGAAGCGGAAGGAGACTGCAGACATGGAAGTCGCAGAAGCGACATTTTGACCGCATAAGCGATTTCTGCTGGATAGAAATATTTAATTCATCTTCGCGAAATTTTGAAACAGTAACATATTTCACTTCGGACTTGGAGAGTTTTTGGGCGATTTTGAAGAGGGTTTCAAGGGCTTTGATCAGGTATGAACTCTTGGACTTAAAAACATGATTCTATGGTGTAAATACATGGATTAAACGTGAAAACTTAAGAAATTAAAGGTCAAAAAAGTTGATTGGGGCTTGAAACTTAAGAGAGTTAAAATGGGGATTTGAGGGGTCATTTGGACTTCGATTTTGGTAAATTTTATATGTAACTCGTGGCGAGATAAGAAATCCATTGATGTTAAATTTTTTAATTTTCGAGAAGTGGGCCTGCGGCTCGGGTTTTGGCAAATTTCATGATTTTCGATGTTTTTCGATTCTTTTCGATTTGGGTTATGTTCCCTCAGCCTATTGTGATGTATTCACTTTGATTTTGGATAGATTCGATGCGCGTGGAGGCCGATATAAGGGGAAAAGGCATCGCGAGCTAGATTTTTCACCAGTTCGAGGTGAGTAATGATTGTAAATGATATCCTGAGGGTTTGAAACCCCGGATTTGCACACCGTAATGCTATATTGAGGTGACTTGCACGCTGGATAGCAAGAGTGGGGTAGAGCAGCATTGGGAATTGTGACTTGGTCCATCCCGATTGTTGATTTTACCGCGTATTTGACTGAAACTTATTTGATATTATCATGATTTAGGCTGATTGCCATATTTGGGCTTCGTCCCAATTATTTGAAACCTTCGGGGATTTTATCACTGTTTCCTCACTATTTGACATATTACTTGAACTCAGTCCTGTTGATTATACTGTTTTACAAATTCAGCCATTTTAACTGAACTTTGAGACTTAAATGATATTTTCCACTGTTATTTGGGCTGAGCACTACTATTTTATTGATGCCCGATGGGCTTATGATGTTTTCTGGACTGAGTGAGGCCGAGGGCCATACGTGAGGATATGTCGAGTGTTTTGTGAGGAGGCTTTTAGGCCTCGAGTGTATTGTGAGGAGGCTTTCAGGTCTCGAGTGTATTGTGAGGAGGCTTTCAGGCCTCGAGTGTATTGTGAGGAGGCTTTCGGGCTTCGAGTGTGATGTGAAAAGTCTTTCAGGCCTTGTTTTATATGCCACGTGGTGGCTTGATATTGCGCTTGGGCCATAAGGGGCCCCTCCCGGAGTTTGCACACCCCTAGTGAGCGCCGTCGACGATAAATAAATGGAGCAGGCTGAACGCCGCAGCGAGATGTGGATCAGGTTGCACGTTGCAGTAGTTACTATATGATATTGTTTTGAGAGTGATCTGAGAGAGAGAGCCCGAGGGGCTGAGAGTATTTCTGAGAGTGAGCCCGAGGGGATAGTACTATTTTGAGATGCTGCCTGAGGGGAAAACTTTTATGTACGCATCTTGCATATTTATTTGCCTTTTTACCTGTTACACTGTGGTATTTGTGCCTGAGGGGAGGATTTTTCTATGCTTATCAGCACTAACTGTTTTGAAATCATTTCATAACTCTTGAAAGGATCATTTTCAAAAGAGATTTAAACTGAACCAACATATTTCTAAAGATTTCATAGTTTTTCACTGTTTCTCAGAGAATTGTACCCGACTTCTATACAACATGTTGGTCTCTTTACGTGATTTCTTACTGCTCAGCTGTTATTTACCTTTATTACTCACTGAGTTGGAGTACTCACTTTACTCCCTACACCTTGCGTGCAGTTGCAGGTATTTATTCACCCGGTAACGGGTACTGGCCGTGTGGAGGCAGAGTTGTAGAGGTGTAGCGAGGTGACTGCCAGTGTTCGCAGCACCACTGTCTTTCTATGTTATTCATTATTCCTGTTTAGGGTATTTCAAGACTTGTAAAGTGGAATTTCATTCTTATAGATGCTCGTGACTTGTGACACCCCGGTTAGGGCTGTGTTGGGTTGTACTTCTGTTAATTAATATCATTAAGTCATATTTTTGCTGTTCATTTATACTTAACTATTTTGAAAGAGACGAGTTGGGTTAGTTGGCTGGCCTTGTCTTCACAAGAGGCGCCATCACGACCAGTGCGGGGTTAGGGTCATGACAAGTTGGTATCAGAGCCTAGGTTACTACGTCTCACGAGTCATGAGTAGGTTTAGTAGAGTCTCGCGGATCGGTACGGAGACATCTGTATTTATCCTCGAAAGGCTGCAGAACCTTTAGGAAAACTTCGCATTCTTGAATTCTTGTCGTGCGTCCTTGATTCAGTTTGAAAAGAAACTCTTGAAATTCCTTCCACGCATTTGTATGCGCGCATGAGCGCTCAGTATCATATGTGCCTTGATGGCTTATGATTCCCTAATCGAGGGATGAGATATAATCTCTGTTAGTTTATGTTGGGCCAGTCTGGAGGACTTGAGGCCGGATCTTTGCCTATGGCTTGAGCACCGAGGTGCTGATTGTGTGAGTAAGTGTTTTGAACTTATATGTTCGGTATTGTCCTTATTAGCGGGAATGGCGGTTGGATATCCATGTGATGAGTATGTTAGTACTGCGAGATGTATCTATATGACTTGGAAGTGACGATGAAGGTCTGCTAGATGATAGAAGAACTATTAAGTGTTTGATTTCCATTGTGACTAGATGTGTAGCCTCGAGTTATAGGTGTGTGAAGAATCTTTTCATGTTTCCTAGTTGGGAGTGAAATAAATTTCATATTGCGGTATGAGTCAAGACTTAGGAAGATCAAGTGACTGTGTAATGCTTGTGGCGGTGGAAGGTATACAGGAATGGTAGTTGGAGGCAAAGCACGTGGGCCATCTCTTGCGGAGTGTTATAAGGTTTTGTGATCCTTATTTTATCCATTAAAAGGTCTCATTTACAAGTGAAGAACATGTGTTGACATTTAAATTAGATCGCCTAGAGAGTGGGCTTAACTGTTGTGTGAGTAAATGCGAGAATTGCAGAAGAGTTAAAAAAAATTCTACATAATTTGTGTTTCCACGAGCTTATGAAGGATTGAGTTTTATCTCACTATGGTATTAAGGCATCAATATAGTATATGCGTTATGCGTTGTTGGGAGTGTTTTGATTCATGGCTTTGAGCCAAGTTGGGGAGTTTTCTATTGATTAGCTAATTGTATGGTTATGTGCTATGTTGGTTCCGGTTTGAGGCATGCTGGCGAATCAGTTCTGGTTGCGGAAATTGAGCCGAGGATGGCATAAGTGAAGGAAAATTTTGATAAAGGTTAAATGGTGCTTCGTAGATGTGTGAGAATCATAGAATGTCTAGAGCATTATTGGTAAAGGATGCTCGGCGTATAGAGCAGGAAGTTGCTTCGTTGTATTGGGATGAGGACTTCATTTTTGTAGTATCAGAGTGCTAATGAGGCACGGGTGATTCTGTTCGTTAGGTCAAGTAATTAGTAGTTTGAATAAGAGTGAATGACTATCGAGAATGGTTTTAATATGTTCAAGATTCTACATGTAATAATCAGGTGTCTTAAGGTTGTGTATGTGGTTAGAGACTGTGTTTTTATTGGAAAATGTTAAGACTTGTGGTATTTTATGTTAATTATGGGATTTTATGTATCAGTATCGGGAAAGTAAAGGTAACAAATTTAGATTCGCAGGAAGTTCTTCAGAGTAAAGCATTCTGGAATGTGGTGTTTCTGGGAACACTTGAGAGAGTACTCAGTGGCCTATGGGTCTTAGACAGTGTGGTCTTATGCTTGGGTCTTGTATGGTAAGCCCGGGTTGAGGTATTGTGGCACTATAGCAAGAGGGAATATCAAGTGGATGGTGAATCAGAAGGGAAATTAGATAGATAGAATAGCTTGATAGTAGACCGAATCGGTATGGTAAGGATATGATTAATTTCTTTGTGTGTGTTCGAGGTAATGAGCCCTTACAGGTATTTTGCAGCAAAGCTCTTGAGTTCTGGCAGCTTGCTTAGCTTGGTTTGGTTAGAAGGATTCAGTCCTGGCAGTTTAGCTTGTGCAAATGGAATTGGGAGAGAGTTCTTGTTGGGTTTTACCGTGGTTTGGAGATGTATATTTTCTATGGGCATGTAGAGCATGGGATGTGTAATGATTTTCTTCCAAATGGGATCAGTGAATGTTCTTATCTAGATGAGTTACAGTTCAGTTCTGAAAAGAAATTCATAAAATTCTTAGGCAACGGGTAGCCTCAGGTAATCAAGGAAATGGTACTGCTAATTGGAAGTGATTTGACGAGAGTATTTGTCTCGAAAAAGGGTAATGTGATTAAACTGATGATACTTCGGTAGTATTGCGGCACTTTCTTGTTGGGTCGACTGGTGATATTGGGTTGCTTGGTGGCACAGGGAAAGTTTAGACTATCTATCGTGGGATGATTGAGTATTAAAGGTGTGGCATGTGTTCGGACAGCGAAATTGGAGTCGGATATGATGATTCATGTGTTGAGTGTATGTGGAGACGGAAGTTCTCATATTCAGGCTATGATGTGGTATGTTAGATTCGGATAGGATGTTGGGGTGTAGACTGGTTGTCTTAGTGTTGGGTCATTCTAGACTATTGCGCTATGGGCTGTGCCAGAAATACCACGAGTTGAGTAGCGAGGTCTGTCAAATTATGTTCTAGCAGAGTGGCTTATATTTCAAAGACCAGCGGACGGTTGGGAAGGATTGCTTTTCTTAATTGGGCCTTCGTGATGGATGTCAGTGCAGAGGTTTCTGTCATTCATTCAGTTCCAGAGTTGAGGGACTTTTCGGATGTATTTCTTATGGCCAGACATGTCGTCAGACGAGGTAGTGGATTTCGGTATTGATTTGGTGTCGGAAACCGTATTGTATGGCCCCGGTAGGAGCTATAATAGTGGAAGGAGCAGCTTCAGACTTCCCGGATGATTGGTTCGTTGGCAGGTCAATGTGGATGCGTGTTCTAGCTTGAGTCGGCTTGGTTGACCCCGAAATTTTATTATTGTGGGATAGGTTGATTCGATCGTTAGTGAGCTTGTTAGTGATCTGGGGAGATCTATGAGTTGCTATTGTGCTGCGAGACGTTATGATTCATTGGTTATGGGCACATGCAGTGCGGTTCTATTGGGTATTCATAGTGAAAGTCGAGCGGGAAGAGTAATTGGGTGTTGCTCGGTGATTGATGTACCAGTTATGTTCTATCATGCTTGCGTGGCGTATGTTATTTGTTTCACCATAAGTGTAATGATTTTCTTGGGTTCCAGACATCAAATTGTGCTTGGCTATCGATTTTGATCCTAGTGACTTGAGGTGTTTCATATGTAATAGTGTTTGGATATGATCGCGCATTGTAGCGAGGCCACGTGGAGATATGACCTTTCGGGGTAGATTCAGGTGTTCTATTTCTATGATGTGAGACGGGGTCTCAGCCTTGTATTTTGATGGTACTGATGAGCTTGAGGTACATCTCTTTCGTTTGAGTCATTTTTTCAGGGTTTGAGTATGTTCAAACCGTTTCTTATTGGTGCGCATATTATGCAAGTCATGGCTTAGGCTTGTATTGAGGTGTCATATCACAAGAGTGGTATGTTGAATTTGAGGTGATCGTTGGGGTCACTGATGGATACTAACGGATTTGATTTCAGTTTGTTGGAAGAATAATATCGAGGTTCGGCTCGGAATCTGCTATGGTATTAGTCAAAAGGGAAGTGGCTTCATGAATGGTTGATCTGAGAAAATGGTTACGGTTTCTTGCATGTTTCATTTATCGTGGGCAGTATATGAAAGTGTTGGAGTAAGACCTTGGTTGATAAGAGGTTTTCTACCGGTATTCGGGTGTTGTGGGCAACTGCTGTGAATAGAAGTTATCGTTTCGAGTGTTTGGGTTATGTGGTATATCATATTATTGCACCTGAGGTTGCAGGTATGGGTTATTATAGCTGGTTCGGGCTTATTCTAAGTATATATGTGAGGTTCTGATCTTGTGTATGATTTCAGAAAGTGCAATATGGTTCTATAGTTATGGACTAGATGGATTGTGAAATTTCAGCTATGTTGTGTTATCGGACCTATGCGAGATAGGGTGGCGTGGGATCACCCCCGGGTATATGCTTGGTAAGGTAATTAAGCTATTTGTTGGCTTCTAGCACAACTCTGGGTACGCTCGAGGACGAGCATTTGTTTAAGTTGAGGAGGATGTGATGACCCGACCCGTCGTCTCATGAGAACCGCTCCGTTTCCCCCCATTTCCTGCTTTGTTATGCTTCATTATCAGTGTCTTGTGTGAACGAGTTGAATTGGGTTAATTTTTGGAAGGAAATGAGACATTTAGTCTCTTTAAGGAAGGCTTGTTTTGGAAAAGTCAAAATGTTGACCAATAAGTTAGAGGGCTTGGATGTGGATTCCGACGATTCAGTTAGCTTTGGGGGATGATTTGTGACTTAGGAGTGAGAATGGAAGTGATTTTGGAGGTCCGGTGTAGAATTTGGCTTGAATTGGCGAAGTTAGTATTTTGGCAATTTCCGGTTGATCGGTGAGATTTTGATCCAAGGGTCGGAATGAAATTCTGAGAGTTGCAGTAGCTTCGTTAGGTGATTTGGGACGTGTGCGTAAAATTTAAGGTGATTCGGAGGTGATTTGGTTGGGCTTTTGATCGAATGCGTGTTTCGGAAGTTTTAGAAGAACTTAGGCTTGAATTCGATGTGAATTGATGATTTTAGTGTTGTTGGATAGGTTTTTATGATTGGAGCAAGTTTGAATAACGTTGTAGGATGCATTAGTATTTTTGGTTGAGGTCCCGGAGGCTTCGGGGTGAGTTCGGATGGTTAAACGGAGAGTTTTGGAATTTAGCATGTTTCTAAGTCTGCTGCAACTGGTGTTTTCGCTTCTGCGAAGACTGGACTGCAGAAGCGGTCTTGCTTGTGAGAAGATTGGACCGCAGAAGCGGTGATGGGACGTGGGCGCTGATTTCGCAGAAGCAGTTAGGGAAGCCGCATCTGCGTAGCCGCAGATGCGGGATTTAAGTCACAGAAGCAGGTTTTTGGATTTTGGGAATTTCCACAGAAGCAGAAGGAGACCGCAGACGCGGAAGTCGTAGAAGCTACATTTTGGCCGCAGAAGCGGTTTCTGTTGGATAGAAATATTTAATTCATCTTCGCAAAATTTTGAAAGAGTAACATATTTCACTTCGGACTTGGAGAGTTTTTGCGCGATTTTGAAGAGATTTTCAAGGGCTTTGATCAGGTACAAACTCTTGGACTTAAAAACTTGATTATATGGTGTAAGTACATGGATTAGAGCTGAAAACTTAAGAAATTAAAGGTCAAAAATAGTGATTAGGGCTTGAAACTTAAGAGAGTTAAAATGGGGATTTGAGGGGTCATTTGGACTCCGATTTTGGTAAAGTTTATATGTATAGACTCGTGACGAGATAAGAAATCCATTGATGTTAAAATTTTTGATTTTCAAGAAGTGTACCCGGGGCTCAGGTTTTGGCAAATTTCGTGATTTTCGATGTTTTTCGATTCTTTCGATTTGGGTTATGTTCCCTCAGCCTATTGGGATGTATTCGCTTTTATTTTGGATAGATTCGATGCGCGTGGAGGCCGATCTGAGGGGAAAAGGCATCGCGAGCTAGAGATTTTACCGGTTCGAGTTGAGTAATGATTGTAAATGATATCCTGAGGGTTTGAAACCCCGGATTTGCACACCGTAGTGCTATATTGAGGTGACTTGCACGCCGGATAGCAAGAGTGGGGTAGAACAGCGTTGGGGATTATAACTTGATCCGTATTTGACTGAAACTTATTTGATATTATCATGATTTGGGTTGATTGCAATATTTGGGCTTTATGCCAATTATTTGAATCCTTTTGGGGATTTTATCACTGTTTCCTCACTATTTGACATACTACTTGAACTCAGTCGTGTTGATTATACTGTTTTACAAACTCAGTCGTTTTAACTGAACTTTGAGACTTAAATGATATTTTTCACTGTTATTTGGGCTAAGCACTACTATTTTATTGATGCCAGAGGGGCTTATGATGTTTTCAGGACTGAGTGAGGCCGAGGGCCATACATGAGGATATGTCGAGTGTATTATAAGGAGACTTTCAGGCCTCGAGTGTATTGTGAGGAGGCTTTCAGGCCTTGAATGTATTGTGAGGAGGATTTCAGGCCTCGAGTGTTATGTGAGGAGGCTTTCAGGCCTCGAGTGTGATGTGAGAAGGATTTCAGGCCTTGTTTTATATGCCACGAGGTGGCTTGATATTGCGCTTAGGCCGTGAGGGTCCCCTCTCGGAGTCTGCACATCCTCAGTGAGCACCGTCGACGATAAATAAACTGAGCGGGCTACACGCCGCTGTGAGATGTAGATCGGGCTGCACGCCGCAGCGGTTACTATATGATACTGTTCTGAGAGTGATCTGAGAGAGAAAGAGCCCGAGCGGCTGAGAGTGTTTCTGAGAGTGAGCCCGAACGGCTGGTACTGTTTTGAGATGTTGCCTAAGGGGCGAACTTTTATGTGCATATCTTGCATATTTACTTGCCTTTTTACCTGTTACACTGTGGTATTTGTGCCCGAGGGGCAGATTTTTCTGTGCTTATCAACACTAACTGTTTTGAAATTATTGTGTAACTGTTGAAAGGATCATTTTCAAAAGAGATTTAAACTGAGCCAAGATATTTCTAAAGATTTCACAGTTTTTCACCGTTTCTCAGAGAATTGTACCCAACTTCTATACAACATGTTGGTTGCTTTAAGTGATTTCTTACTGCTCTGCTGTTATTTACCTTTATTACTCACTGAGTTGGAGTACTCAATTTACTCTCTGCACCTCGCATGCAATTGCAGGTATTTATTCACCAGGTAGCGGGTACTGGCTGTGTGGAGGCAAAGTTGTAGAGGTTTAGCGAGGTGACTGCCAGCGTTCGCAGCACCACTGTCTTTTTATGTTAATCATTATTCCTGTTCAGGGTATTTCTAGACTTGTAAAGTGGAATTTCATTCTTATAGATGCTCGTGACTTGTGACACCTTAGTTAGGGCTGTGTTGGGTTGTACTTCCGTTAATTAATATCATTAAGTCGTATTTTTGTTGTTCATTTATACTTAACTATTTTGAAAGGGACGAGTTGGGTTAGTTGGCTGGCCTTGTCTTCATGAGAGGTGCCATCACGACCAATGTGGGGTTTAGGTCGTGACAAATATCCAACAATTACACAACAACTCTTTTACTGTTATGAAACAATAAAAGAACAAGAGCAATATTGCAGAGAAAGAGAGAGGAAATTCTTATTGAATATTTGGGATGAATTACAATGGAATAGAACCCTCTATTTATAGGGAGATGGTGACTTAGCCACCAAGTAATAAACTATAGAATCTCTCTAAATATAGACATTCACTATAAATAGAATTCTATTTATAACTGTCACGACCCAAAATCCACTAAGGGTCGTGGTGGCGCCGGACACCGCTGTCAGGCAAGCCAACCAAAATACTTAATTAATTTCAAATTTTTGTATTGTCTAAAATCATTTTTCTTTATACATTAAATAACGAATTATAAGAATTTCAGAAACAACCGCGAAATCTTTAACAAAACTTAATATTTAATAATCCAAATATCCTCTCAGAACCCGGCGTCACCTATAGTGCAATTTTAAATTATTTATCGCTTTTTAATTAATGTTAAAGAAGATTGAACGTCATTTAAAATATGTCTTTGGATTGCATCACATGAAATGCACCCGCAATCTGAAACACATTTTATTCAACGTTTTAGGATTTGGATTTGGGTCACATGAAATGCACACCCGAGTTTAGGAATGTAGTATTATTAAATAACGCGCCTAAAGCAACTAACGCGTTCTTAACTTTGCGGGGGACATGAAAATTCGCTAAATGGCACGTCCCGAGTTCTAAGTATATAAAATTAATCAAACGAGGGACATGAGTTGTGGAGAAGACATTATTGGAAAAGTGTAATTTTAAGTAATGGGATTATTCGTTGCTAAAGCTTTGGTATCTAAAAGGCACGCGAACGATTATAAAATACCATACCCATAAGAATGAAATACTGTAATAGCCCAATTTCAATCAAAATAACCAATTTCACATTCCATATATAATAATGCTGATATTAATCCAACATTCCAACCCGTCAAAGTCGAGATTCCAAAAATAGGAGCGTTTCACTATCTCAAAATTCTTATGTATACTATTGCTATTATTGTAAAATTACAAACATTTTAATCATCTGTTCGTTAAGTTCAAGGCATAAGAAGACAAGCAATCAGCTCAAATACACAAGTTAATCTCAGTATACTTAAGATTAGATAACAAAAACAAAAAAACTTTGCTTTTCAAACACATGTTATAAATCATGAATGAGTAAACTTCAACATTGACATTGGCATACACAAATACTGAGCGGTGCTCAGCTATAACATACCAAATCTTTTCAAACTTGCCAAAGCATAAATCAAATACAGAAACATTAACGTACCTTGTTCGATGCCGAAATAAAGCTAAGAAGAAAATAAGATGGAGTTCAGCTACTACTTCAACAGAAATCGCAGTAATCCAGCACCAAATCACTCCTTGACAACCCAGAAATTACAGAATAAAGCAATAAACCGAAATAGCCTCGAAATTCTCTTTTGCCACAATTTTGAGCTTCTAGATCTAAAAGAAAAGCCCAGCCGCTCGAAATTACAACATCTTTGTTCTATTTTTTTTTTGAATTTCAAAATGGCCCTGAATTTCTAGGCTCTCATATCTCAATTTTTATTCTCAAATCCAGATTTGCGGTTGAAGTCCTTTCAAATTTTGAAGGTGACTTCAATTTTTTTCGGTGTGTTGAAGAATGGGAGAGGTTAGAGAGGGGATTGGAGAAGAAGTAGGGAGGGACGCTTGTTCCTTTTTGTTCTTGTTAGGAACCTGCCCCTTTGCTTTTTCTTAGCTGAAGGGTGGAGCCCTTATTGTCTCTACGACGCTAGGCTAGGTCTAAAGGTTTTATTAGGTTTTAATTAAAATGATCTTTGGTCAAAACCGGATCGGGTCATAGGTAGTTTTGGGCTCGCGGGTCAATTAGGCAAAATGGGGTATTGTGTTTGGGCTTGGGTAATTATTTGGGCTGATTTTGGCTTTGAAATGACCCAATTTCACAGTTAAAATATCATCGTATAGCCAGTTTTCACACTGGTCAATGAAAAATAGCCAGCGTTTACCAAGTCAATGAAAAATAGCCAGCGTTTACCAAGTCAATGAAAAATAGCCACTATTTTGCTACAACTGGGATCGATCCAGTATAATATACGGGAGTTCTGGTGCATTTGTGTACAAACTCCAGCATATTATGCTGGACCGGTATACTTTGCTAACTCCTGTAAAATTTGTGGGAGACTGGAGCACCAGTGCTCCAAACTCCAGTATATTATACTGGACAATTATACTTGCTGGAACTCCCGTAAAATTTACAGAAAATCCAGCATAATTACGCTTGAACTCCCGTAAAATTTGCGGGAGTTCCAGCATAGTTATCCTGGAACTCCCGTAAAATTTATCGGGAGTTAAAGCATATTTATGCTGGAACTTCCTTAAAATTTGCGGGCGTATTTTTCTGGATTTTGAACAGTGTTTTCGCTCAGATTTAAAGTGGCTAAATTTCGATTACTTTTGAAACTTGGCTATTTTTCAACGACCAGTGGTAAATCTGGCTATTTTTGAATTTCTCCCAATTTCACAAGACAAATCCTTTTCCAATTCCTTCTTTTAATTTCTAATTTTTCTTTTCTTTTAATTAAAATCCTACAAATCAAAAATTCTAAATTATCTAAAATGAAATTAAACTAATTTACTAATTATAAAAAATTATAAAAGCTACTTAGTCCTAAATTAAAAGAGAAAAGGCCAAATAAAGGAAAGAGTGTAAAAATTAAGCATTTGTTGTGATTTTCAATTTTTTACAAAACAAGTAACTATTGGTTAATTTTAAAAATGTAAAAATAAAGCCTAAATGTCATGCATAATATTTTTGGTATTTTTCATGATTTAAATAAAACTTAAACATGCAAGAAAATGCAAACAATTAATAAAATCTATAAAAATTCCTAAAATGGTAAATAATTAAGAAACGATCTATTTTTTGGATTTTGTAGGAGTATTTCATATAGGGCAAAAATCACGTGCTTACAGCTGTCCCTCTTTGATCAGAAACATGAAGAGTTTTCGAGCAAAGATAAAGTGAGCAATATGAGAGATTTTTGCCCGTTTGACACTACATAGGAAGCATTTTTTGAAAAGAGTCTAACCAAACCTTGCTTCAGAGGTTGTCTACATATCCTTGGCTATAAAGGAATCAGGTCAGTGCAGTTCTGGAAGTTTTGGTAGCTGGGACTACCGGAAAGCTGTGATTTCACTGCTGTTTCTGCTATTTCTGCTTGCTGAGCTCCTTATTACACCAAAATGAAAAATAAAAAGCTAAACTAGCTAAGCCTATCAGCTACGAGTTATAAGATTCCTATATATAAATCTTTTGAAGCCTTATCTTGAGTCTTAGCTGGTTCTTTCTGCAGACTTCGATCTGAATCTTGATGCTCGTCAACTGCAGATGCGGGTTCTTTCTTTAGCATTGGATCAAAGCGAGACATGCGAAGTCTGTGACTTCAATCATAATTTTTGAGCAGTCCGCATCTTTGTCTGCTTCACCATTTTGAATTCACTTTTTTTTTGTTCTTCTTTTCTTTATTCTAGATTCAGACTCATTCTTTTGGTCATCTCGAACCCTGTGCCTCGAGGTGAAACCTGCTCAGACACCAAAACAAAGAAACGAACAAAAATTTTCAGCCCATGTTTTCACTAGGAAAATTTCGTGAGTTATTTGTGGAAAAAATTTGAAATTATTCTCTTTTTTTTTCATTTTCAAGAATGTTGGCAAAAGGTAAAAAGTGTCCAAAAATGCACAACTCAGGGATTGGAGCCTTAATATTGACAAAAGGTAAAAAGCTCAACTTAGGGATTGGAGCCCTAATGTTGGCAAAAGGTAAAAAGCTCAACTCAGGGATTGGAGCCCAAATATTGGCAAAAGAAAAAATGCTCAACTCAGGGATTGGAGCCCTAATGTTGAAGGAAAAATGCTCAACTCAAGGATTGGAGCCCTAATTTTGGCCAAAGGAAAAACGCTCAACTCAGGGGTTGGAGCCCTAATGTTGGCTAAAATGTTGGCTAAAGGAAAAAATGCTCAACTCAGGGGTTGGAGCCCTAATGTTGGCTAAAGGGAAAACGCTCAACTCAGGGGTTGGAGCCTTAATGTTGGCTAAAAGGAAAGACGCTCATCTCAGGGATTGGAGCCCTAATGTTGGCTAAAGGAAAGACACTCAACTCAGGGTTTAAAGCCCTAATGTTGGCTAAAGGAAAGACGCTCAACTCAGGGGTTGGAGCCCTAATGTTGGCTAAGGAAAAACGCTCAACTCAGGGGTTGGAGCCCTAATATTGGTTGTGACGACCCGACCCGTCGTCTCATGTATTACTGCCCCATTTCCCCCTATTTTATGATTCTTCATGTTTTATTATCAGCATTTGGTGAGTTAGAGCTGAATTGGGTTGGTTTTGGTAGAAAATGAGACACTTACTCTCTTTAAGGAAAGCTTATTTTGGAAAAGTCAACTGGATGTTGACTATTGAGTTAGAGGGCTCGGATATGATTTCCGACGATTCAGTTATCTTCGGGAGGTGATTTTTGACTCAAGAGTGCGATCGGAATCGATTTTGGAGGTCCGGTGTAGAATTAGGCTTGAATTGGCGAAGTTAGTATTTTGCCGAATTCCGGTTGGTAGGTGAGATTTTGATCCGAGGGTCGGAATGGAATTCCGAGAGTTGTTGTGGCTTCGTTAGGTGATTTGGATGTGTGTGCAAAATTTCAGGCCATTCGGAGGTGTTTTGGTTGGGTTTTTGATTAAATGCGTATTTCGAAAGTTTTTAAGAAACTTAGGCTTGAATCCGATGTGATTTAATGGTTTTATCATTGTTTGATTTGATTTGAAGATTGGAACAAGTTTGAATAATGTTTTAAGATGTGTTAGTACCTTCGGTTGAGGTCCCAGGGGCCTCGGGATGATTTCGGGTGGTTAACCAGACCATTTTTGGACTTAAAGATTGCAGGTTCAGCTGTTTGTATTGCAGAAGAAAATTGCCTTTTGCGTTCGCATGGGTGAGTCGCGAACGCGTAGAGGAAAATTGGGTGGCCTAGAATTTAGCTTTCACGATCGCATGGAATAGGGTCACGTTCATGTAGTTCTGAAAGGCGAAGCTTCGCGTTCGCGGTGGGGATCACGCGTTCGCGTAGAAGGAAGTTAAGGCCCTGAGTATTTGTTCATCGCGATCGCTTCCATAGGGACGCGTTTTCATAGTTGGAGGTCCTGATGGTTCGCGTTCGTGGGCTGGGAGCTGCGTTCGCGTAGGGATAAATTTTGGTCAATATTTTTATGTTCATCGCGAACGCGGGGGTGTTGACCGCGTTCGCATAGGGTAAGAATACACCTAGGCAGAAGGGTTTTATATTATTACATCCGCGAAGCTTTGTCCATTTTCCTCCATTGTTGAGCACCTTGAGAGCTTTTTGGTAGAAATTGAAGAGGGTTTCGATGGGAATTGATTGGAGGTGAGTCCTATGGTCTAGAAACATCATTTTATTGAAGAATCAATCTATAAATTCATGGAAATTTGAGTAAAATTGGAAGAACTAGGGCTTGACTTTTGAAATGAAAATTTGGGATTTGAGGGGGCATTTGAGCTCCGATTTTGGTAAACTTGATATGTATGGACTCGTGGCGAGACGAGGAATCTGGTGATGTGAATTTTGTAATTTTTCAAGAAGTGAGCCCGGGGCTCAGGTTTTGCTACTTTCGAGATTTTTGCTATTTTTCGATTATTTTCGATTGGGTATTGTTCCCTTAGCATATTGTGATGTATTCGCTCTGATTTTGGTAAGATTCGATGCGCGTGGAGGCCGATTTGAGGGGCAAAGGCATCACGAGCTGGAGATTTTACCGGTTCGAGGTGAGTAATGACTGTAAATGATAGTCTGAGGGCTTGAAACCCGGATTTGTACATCATAGTGTTGTATTGAGGTGACTTACATGCCGGATATCGAGCGTGGGGTAGAGCATCGTTGGGGATTGGAGCAAACCCATGGGTCTGGACCTTATTTACTGATGGATCGTCTAATATTAAAGGTGCAGGATTAGGAATTATTTTGGTACCACCTACGGGAGAAACCATTAGACAAGCCATTAAATGTCATTCTGTAACTAATAATGAAGCAGAGTATGAAGCTATGATTGCAGGTCTGGAATTGTCACGGGAACTTGGAATAAGTCAGGTAGTGATCAAAAGCGATTCTCAACTCGTGGTTAATCAAATTCTGGGGACTTACACAGCCAGAGAGGTTAGGATGCAACAATATTTGAAAAAGGTAAGGGAACTGATAAAACAGTTCCAATCATGGAAGGTTATCCAAATCCCAAGAGATGATAATGTCGAAGCAGACGCCCTAGCAAACCTTGCATCCGCAGCTGATATAACAGAAGATGCCAATGCCTCAGTTATTCACTTATTTCACTCGGTTCTCGAACCTGACAAGAATGAGGTAAATTTTAATAATCTAACTTGGGACTGGAGAAATGAAATCGTAGATTTTTCGCAGTATGGTATCGTACCAGATGACAAGGAAAAAGCATAAGCAGTTCGTAAGAAGGCAGCTCGATATTGTTTAAAACAAGGTAACCTTTATCGAAAGATGTTTCGTGGCCCTTTAGGAAGATGTATTGGACCTTCTCAAATAGAATATGTAATGAGGGAAATACATGAAGGACATTGTGGAAATCACGCAGGAGGAAGGTCATTGGTAAGAACTTTGATTAGGGCAGGGTATTATTGGCCCAAAATGGAAGAAGAAGCAACGAATTTCGTAGCTTAATGCGACAAATGTCAAAGGTACGGTAACAACATGCACCGACCTGCTGAATTGTTACATCCGGTTATTGCACTGTGGCCGTTCATGAAATGGGGAAATGATATTGTTGGACCCCTGCCTCAAGCTAAAGGACAGGTAAAATTTTTACTCGTACTTACTGATTACTTTACTAAATTGGTAGAGGCAGGAGCATTCAAACAGGTACGGGAAAAAGAAGTCAAGGATGTCATTGGGCGAAATATCATTTGCTGGTTCGGTGTGCCAAAAGAAATCGTATGTGATAATGGTCCACAATTTATCGGAGCTCAAGTCACGGAATTCTTTCAAAGTTGGCGATAAAAAGGATAACATCAACACCTTATCATCCAATAGGGAATGGGCAGGCGGAGTCTACAAATAAGATCATCATCAATAATTTGAAGAAACGATTGGAAGAATCAAAGGGTAACTGGCCTGAAGTATTACCTGGAGTCTTATGGGCATACCGTACAACCACGAAAACAAGCACAAATGAGACCCCCTTTTCTTTAGTATATGGGGCTGAGGCACTTATCCCAGTTGAGATAGGTGATCCAAGTACGAGAGTGGCACAAGCAACGCAAGTGTCTAATGATGAAGAGATGCAAGTCAATTTAGATCTATTAGAAGGTAGGAGAGAAGCTGCATTGATAAGAATGGCCGCACAAAAGCAGATGATTGAACGATATTACAATAGGAAAGCCCGTCTGCGATATTTCAAAATTGGGGACTTCGTGCTTAAAAAGGTTTTTCAATCTACCAAGGCAGCCAATTCTGGTAAGCTAAGTCCAACATGGGAAGGACCCTACAGTATAGATGATATTGTAGGAAAAAGAGCGTATGAGTTGGAGACAATGGACGGCAAAATACTTCCCTCGCATTGGAATGTTGTTCATTTAAAGAGATATTACTTCTAAGGAAAAAAAACATGGTCATGTATCATCATGTTAGATTTTATTTTTGAATTATTAAAATTTTGACTAACGATTTTAGATGATAGGCAAAACGCTTACCCGTATTAAATGATGAGTCACGACCTGTAAGGCAAAATGGAATACACTAAAATTCCAAGCCTAGGGTTACAATAATTCTGATAGAAACATACACGGGTAAAGAAGTCTTCATCTACAATCAAACCCCCGAGTCCCGTACGTATTTCCTTTTCAGGAAAGGGGCCGGATGAAGGAAATTATCAAGTGCTCGAGGCTTCATACTTCAACACTCAAACACTTGGGGGACTACATAGAATATACAGTCACGTGTATATAAAAGGCAAAGAAGATGCAGGAAAGTCAAGCCTAGCCTAAAAGAAGACAAGTGCAGAGTGGAAGCTAATGAGTCATAGTACTTCATCATAGTACTCTTTCCCATGAGAAGAATAGAGTCACCTCTCAAACCCTTTCTAATATTTTTGAGCTAAGGGAAACCCACTATACTACATAAATAGTTAAGGGTAAGAGTTTTATACTAAAACGGGTTATAAGGAAAAACCCTGTATCTATTGTTCTATTTTTTATAAATCTGTTGCAAGAGAAACAGTTACGAGAAAGTTAGAGATGTAATTCAAATACATGTAAGGAATGATTTACAACTTGTCAAAGGTCAGAAATAAAGATTTGTTCAAGTTATTCCAGATAAATATGTATGTTCCTATTTCTTATATCGTATAAAACACCATTATGAAGTTGAGACGTCTTCTTCATCAAGTGTCAATATATAAAAGGGCCCTCTTTTATAAATCTCATATTATTTAATCATGAGAACAATAAAAGCATTTTCAGATAGTAAAAGTGCAACCTATTCTCTAAGTCCTTTAAAGATAAGAGGAAAGAATAGAACATATACGAGTTTGAAGAAATAAACTTCTTAAAATATTAAAAGACAAGTATAAAAACTTGTTCCTATCCAAAATGCCCCTTACACAAAACTCGGGGACTTGAAATTTCTAAGTCAAGATTTTTTATGGCAGAAGTTGTCACAAGAAGTTAAACACTTTAAACATAGACTTCCAAAAAGGCACCTGCAAAAAGGGGAAATCTAAAATAAAAAAAAATAAAAAAAACCTTCTAAGGTGACGAAACTGAAGGGGGGTTATTTACAGACTCAACTGCACTTGCCCTTACAAGTTGATCTTCAGTCATAGTACTGGCAACACCCACGAATGCAACTTCAACTTGGCTAGTGATAGTAGGAAGGGAAGAACTCAAAGGAAGAGCCACACTAGCAATAATCTCATTAGATACAGAAGCTTCGGGAACAGCAGACACGGGAACTTCACCCATGAGAGCTTCAATCAAAGTAGCTTCAACTGTAGAAGATTTATTTGGAGGGGCCTCAACTAAAGGAGTTTCATATGCGAAAAGATTAGCTTCGGGAGATGAGAAATCCGATGGCTGTTGCGCTTTCACGATGGCTTCATTTACTTTAGCCAACTCGTATTTAAGATTGAAGTCCTATTGGCTCATTTCCATCAAGGTATCACGGCGGGTTTTGAGATAGATCCAACTTACTTCAATGTTGGAAGATTCTTCAAGAAGTTCATAATCCTTTTCCCAGGCCGTGACTTCATTTTTTAGTTCCTCATTCTTAAGGAGAATTGAATCATGAGATGATTGCAGAGAGGTGTAGGAATTCTCTAAAGCACAAACCTTGTCTGCCGAGGCTCGTAATTCTTCTTTCACTTGAGTGAGTTCTTGTGCCATACCTTCTGCATACGTTTCCTTCTGAGCCAATAAGGCCTTCAAAGCTTTGTTTTCGTCAGCAACCAGGGACAATTGCTCTGCAACAAGCTCCTTAGCTCTCGTAGATTGGTCTGCAGCAGCCTTGACCATCGCCAACTCAGAGGTGAGGTTTTGAACTTGTTTCTATAAAGAGCTCTTTCTCTTTTCCAAGATGTCCATGTCAATCTGCATACTTTCGTACTGGCCTTTCCAATTGTTGGCCTCTAATTGGGATTCACGAGCAATTTTCTCTGCATCATGAGCAGTTTTCTCCAAATCACGAGCCAGTTTCTCTAAGAGAGGAACTCGACTCATGAGCTCAGTACCAATAAGGTTGACCTGGTTGTAATAAAAAAAGTATATAAGGTTAAATTCCAGAAAACAATCTTCTATAAAAAAAGGATATTAAGGAATACCTTCAAGCTGGCATGGACAATGTCGTTCAAAAGAGTCATATTACTATGACTCTCGAGCTTTACTTTTTCAATGGGACCAATCAAAGGCGCAAGCCATGTGTCTGCTTGCCCAGATTTTCTTAGGAGGCTACTATCTCAAGGGACTTCAATGGTAACACTCCTCATATTGGAACTCCTACTCGAGGAACCTACCTTAGTATGGTGGATTATGGGAGGAGTAATTGTTGAAGGAGGAATAGCAGAAGAGGGAATAGAAGTAACAGATGAGGGAGGCAAAAGGAACAATTACAGGAATGGTAGAAGTAGACGAGGGAACTTCATCTAAAATCGGACCTAAAGGACCACTGCTAAGACCACTTATAAAAGTTGGTTTATAGACTCAACAGTATCAGAGGGATCAGAGATGTCATCATCAGGAATAACCACAGAAGATATGACAGGTTCGGAAAGAGGCAGGTTTGGAGAGGTGTTAATCTCGTCATCAGAGATGATTCGTCTCCTGACTCGTGGTCTAGTTACCAGAAAACCTTCACCTTCTCTTTCGGAGTCATCTTCAAGAACGGATTTCCTCTTCTCAGACCTTGAAGGAACTGAAACATCTTGGTGCGATCCTACGAAAATGTCTTGGCCACGTGACATTAAGACACCTTCAAGAGTGACTCCTCGAGTGGCAAAAACTAAGAAAAGAAAGGTAAAAAAAAAGAAGCCAAAACAACAAAAGGGAAGAAAAGGGAAAAAATTTCTTACCAAGGGTTTTTGGTTTCCAACCGTATCATTTGTCAAGGGTTTTCCAGGTCCTA
Organism: Nicotiana glauca; assembly: GCA_026770625.1. Lineage (NCBI taxonomy): Eukaryota > Viridiplantae > Streptophyta > Magnoliopsida > Solanales > Solanaceae > Nicotiana > Nicotiana glauca. The sequence continues at coordinate 211,754 of MU739711.1, forward strand.
CCCTCCATTGGGGTAACCTTCAAAAGTCTTTCTACCCAACCACGGATATTAGGTACGGGTGTGACCATACCCATGGTTGCTGGAAAAGAAACACGATAGTTAAAACAGGTAAGGAAGGAAATAAATAAGCATGATAAAATTGAATACTTACGTGCAAAGTTCTAGTTCTCTGGGAAGCGGAGGTTCCTTTCACCGATTAGACCTGCGGTGGGGGCAGCAACATACCAAGCATACCAGCCACGGTCTTTGTCATCTTCAGGATTCACCAAAACTCTTTTGCTCTTGGCTGCTAAGCCAAATATTCCATTTTGGAAAAATCTAATGGAGTAAAGGTGAATCAAATGGGGGAAAGTAAATTCTACGCCGGCTTTGTTAGCAAGGTGTCTTAAACAGGCAATAACTCGCCACACTATTGGGCCAATTTGCCCCAAGAAAATATTAAAAAAGCGACAGAAGTCTAAGATGACCGGGTCGATGGCCGGTTTAAATCCCAAAGTGAAAGGATAGGTGTAAACAAAGGAATAACCTATCATATAGGAGGTGATCCTTTGATTCGGGTTAGGAATAATAATGGGGAAATCTTCAGCCCAATGGCATTCACTCCTAACTATTGGAGCCAAAGCGCTTGTGATTAAGGTAGGATAAGGATCAGCACGGTCTAGTGCAGCCACTTGGGTTTTTAAAGATTCTCTATCATGGTGGAAAGAAAATCCGGTAGGAATAATTTCTTCTAATAAGGGTTCACGCAAAGGCTCCGTTGAATCCTTACTTCTAGAAGAACCTCTTTGTGAATGAGAACCTCTGGTTCCAGAAGAAGGTCCAGAACCAGAAGGAGGTGTTGAAGCACCACCACGAGTGGAGCTTAGATTGCGTAATCTACCTCCTCTTCTATGTATTATAGGAGCATTGGGAAAATTATATAGAATGGGAGTTTTCCTAGGGTTAGGGTTCGAAGAAGCCATGGATACAAGAGTTGAATTGAAGCAAGTAAATTTGCAAGGCGGAAGTATTCATTTCAATTTATGAACAATAAGAAAAGAAGAGAGGTTATACTTATAGTATTGGGTAATTATAAAAAAGAAAGAGTACGATAATGAAAGACGCTATAATGATGATAACTGATACTTCGTGAAGAGTGAAGCCGAAGAGAAAGCCTGGAAAAGCGTTGCATGACAGTGCAACCAATGAGGAAGCAACACGTGTCCAGGGCATTAAAAGGAAGTGACAGTTGAAGCGTCAACTTTATCAGAGCATTAATGGTGACAAAAATTCTCCTTTTACAAATTCTACTTCCCAAATATTCATATTGATGAATAAATGAAAAGCGGGGGGACTATCTGTATTGGGAGAAATTAAATATATGAATGAGTAATGATGTGGCATGACACGTGGGGTTACTTATAGGCTATGACTGGGTCAAAAAGTAAAAGCTGATGTGGATAAAAAGAAGTACGAGACAATGGGGGTGAAAAAGAGATATGAGAGCAAAGGGAAAGTACGAGTTACATGGCTCGGAAGACCCGTACCTATTTAAAGCACAATTATGAAGGAGATACGAAAAGACAATGAACCAGGACACATAAAAGAATGAAGATACACGTCATTACAGAAGAAACAAGTACTGGAGCCGTTAAGAAATATTTGCATTCAATATAATGATTGTATAACGTAGCATTTAATGTCATTAAATATTCATAATGACCTTATTATAGCTTGGATGTAACGTACATTTTCAAAGATTCTCCAAAAGACCTATAAAAGGAGAAACATGTAATTAAGGAAAACACAAGATACTATTGGAATATATCTCTGATCTACAAGCTTCCATATTTGAGCATTTGAAAATTCTTTTCTTTATTTATTTTTCGATTATCAGTAACTTGATTCTTTTATATTCTAGATTTGACTGAAAATCTATTTTTGGGTTAAACACTAACTGATCTACAAAAAAAATACTAGCATTAAAGAAATGATGAAAGTAGTACTTTGGGACAAATTCCTTCTTTCAAATATAGGTCTTATATGTGATTTAAGCATTTTCTGTAAAATTTGATTGAAAACGGACATCGTTTGACGTGTTTCGGACTTAAAATGGAAATTTGATGTCTTATGAACACTTGGAAGAAATTCTGAATTTTGAGGTTTAATTCGATGTATATGATGTTATTTTGGTTATTTGATCACACGGATAAGTCCGTAGGATATTTTTGAGGTTGTGTGCATATTTGGTTTGGAGCCCCGAGGGCTCGGGTGAGTTTTGGATAGGTGTCAGAGTGCATTTTTAAACTTCAAAAAATCTAGTGTGAACAGGCCTGTAGGCTTCGCATTTTGAGAAGCCTGATTCGTAAATGCGAACTCGCAAATGCAAAGGCTGGTTCGCAAATGCGAAACCAGCCCAGGCCTGCCTAGGATCGCAAATGCGAAATTATCCATTGCAAATGCGAGATTCAAAAGTTCACAAATGCGAGACCAAGTTCGCAAATACGAAGGTCTCCTGTAAGGCCTGGCTTCGCAAATGTGAAGCAGAGTTCGCAAATGCGAAAGTCCCCTGCAAGTCCTGGCTTCGCAAATGCGAAGCATAGTTCGCAATTCCCATAAATTGGTCGAGGTTCACAATTGCAAACCCGTATTCGCAATTGCGACATCTGCAACCTGCATTTTTTATACTTAGTCGAGTTTAAGACATTTTTCAACCCATTTTCAAAACACAACTCCTTTAGGCGATTTTTCAAGAACAAGTTTCATTCCAATAATTTGTAAGTTGATTTTTACTCAATTCTTTCAATCATTAACATCATTTAATATGTTTTCAACTTAAAATCAATGATTTTCATGGGTAAAATTGGGGGTTTTGGGTAGAACCTAGGTTTTCCTAAAATTGAGGATTTGGACCTCAATTGAGGTCCAATTTCAAAACAAATCACATATTTGAGTTTGTGGGGGAATGGGTAACCAGGTTTTGGTTCAAACCTCGAGTTTTGACCACGTGGGCCTGGGGGAGATTTTGGAATTTTTGGGCAAAACTTTGGGAAATTCATTTTTATGCATTCAAATTGATTAATTTAGTGTTTATTGATGTCATTAAGTAATTTATGATTAGATACGAGCGAATTAGTGGCGGAATTGAGGGGTAAAGCAGTAATTGAGACTTGAGTTGAATTCAAAGCATCGAGGTAAGTGTTCGGTTTAACCCTAGCTTGAGGGATTAGGAGTTGAGTCATATTTGCTATGTGTTTCTTGTCGAGTACGGCATATGGGCATGGTGACGAGTATCTATACGTTGGGGTCAAGCATGACCGTGAGTCTGATATTGTGACTTCCATGGCTTCGTTGTATTATCCATGCTTTGGTGTGTATTTCTGTTTGTTGTGTAAAAATGTGGAAATAAATGTGATTTATGAACATTGAGGAGCGTCGGTGTAATGCCCCGGAATTGGTTTTTGAGTAATTTAAGATTTCGTCGTGCCAAGGTAGGCCAATTATTTTATTTTGTGTGCAAATGAGGATTAATGATATGATAGATATCAATTGGATATTTTAATAAGCGTATAAGTCATATTAGAGGTGAATTGGGGTCTAAGGAGAGGCCTAAGTCTAAGCCAAGTTGGAAAATTTCATATTAGACGAAAGTTGTAAACGAGTATGCACAAGACCTCACTTTGGACGATCATATCTCCAGTTATATAAGGAGTTGTGTGATCCACAACCTATCAATTTAAATCCCTTTAAGTCTAGTTTCCAACGCAATAAACCGTTCGTCATTTGGCGATGTATACAGAAAGTTAGGACTATTTTACTGGGCATGTGTCTCTAGCGCGACCATTAGCGCGATCGCGCTAGTAGACGCGCATATTGCGAAGTATTCTGCCTCCCTAGTGCGAACTTAGCACGAATATTAGCGCGAACGTGCTAGTAGGAGACCTTTAAATATCACAAGACCGAGTCTAGAGGGTTCCCAAGTCATTTTAGAACTAAGGGTTTGCTATACCAAATGGGAATCCGTCCCACACTTCATTCCTATCATCCAAGGTAAGTTTTTGGAGCATTTTGAGTTGATTACTACTCCTAAACACTTATATTAACATGGATTGATCTTTAAAATCCATAGATTTCCATTCAAATCCTTGAATTTATCAAGAACACCACAAGTGGGGATTATTAAAATTCTTACTACAAGAGGTATGTCTATCATCCCCAACTACTCTATGGTGATTATTTATGTATGATAGATACATTAGAACTCATGAGATGATGATTGAAAGACATAAGTGCCTACCTTCCACCATCATATATGTTATACAGTAATTTAGTCTTCCTGAGTCTAAACTCATACCGCCACATGTATTGCACTTTACATTCCAACTAGGAGACACGAAAATATTCTTCACGCGCCCATATTCAGGCTACACATCAAATCACAATAGGAAATGAATCACTTAACAGTTCATCTATTATCCAACAGACTTCTTCATCACTACCAAGTCATATAAACTCCTCTCGCAGTACTAACATACTCATCACAGGGATATCCAACCGCCATTCCGGCTAATAGGGACAATACCGAACATATAAGTTCAAAACACTTGCTCACACAATCAGCACCTCGGTGCTCAAGCCATAGGCAAAGATCCGGCCTCAAGTCCTCCAGACTGGCCCAACATACTCACGAAGATCACATCTCGCCCCTTGATCGGAGAATCATAAGCCATCGAGGCACATATAATACTGAGCACTAGCGTGTGCATACAGACGTGTGGAAGGAATTTTAAGGGTTATATCTCAAGCGGAATCAAGTACGCACGATAAGAATTCCAAGAAAGTGAACTTTTCCTAAAGGTTCTGCAGCCTCTCGAGTACAGACATCTCCGTACCTATCCGCGAGAGTCTATTAAACCCGCTCATGACTCGTGAGACCTAGTAACCTAGGCTCTGATACTAACTTGTCATGACCCAATTCCCAAACACGATCGTGACGGCGCCTCTTGTAAAGACAAGGCCAGCCAACAGAACAATTAATACCTCTTTAATACTTACTTAGCATGAAATAATTCTAAAACATTAATAAAATTATTATATATGCGGAAGAAAAATAATAAAATAGGGAACCATCCCGATACAGCCCGAGCGGGGTGTCACAAGTCACGAGCATCTAGAAGGATTTTTAAGTCAACTACAAGGCCTGTAATACATGGATTAAAAATTCAGAATCACAAGAAGAAATTTGGTGCCGCGAACATTGGCGGTCACCTTGCTCGGCTACAATAGCAAAATCCTCAACCAGCTCAAACCCACTACTGGGTAAACCAATACATGCATTTGCACGCGAGGTGCATGGAGTAAAGTGAGTACTCCAACTCAGTGAGTAATAAAGGTAAATAATAACTGAGCAGCAACAAACCACGCAAAGAAATCCATCATGCTATATAGAGCAGTGTAACCTTTTGAGAAAAAATCAGCATATAATATCTCTTTTGAAAATATCTTTTTCCTACAGTTAACCAAATGAATGCGAAACAGATAGTGCAAGTTAGCACATAAGTCAGCCCCCCGGGTGCAACACTCCATCAACAATAACACCAGGGTATCAGGTAAGTATTGAAAGAAGTAGCATGGAAGCCAATGAAATGAGAGTGCTGAAATGTCATGACAGATAATACAAATAGGAACAAATGCATGAGTGCAATGCAATGCATATGATGGTACGCTCCGGTACCCGCTACGGCGTGCAACTCGATCCATTTAATGTCGACGACGCTCACTGGGTGTGTGTACAGACTCCGGAGGGGCTCCTACAGCCCAAGCGCAATATCAAGTCATCTCGTGGCATCAACCAGGCCCTCGGCCTCAATATCAATATAACACCGATGTGGCGTGCAACCCGATCTATGCTTAGTCCAGAAATGCACATAAGCCACTTGGGCAATATTAAAAAGAATAGTTCTCAGCTCAAACGTCGATCAAATATTATTTAAGTTTTCAAATCTTAGAAAGATGGCTGAGTTTGCAAAACAGTATTAAAACCATGGACTGAGATCAAATAATATGCAAAGTAATGCAAAAATACTAATATCAATCCCTGAAGGATTCACATAGTTGGCACGAAGCCCAAACATGGCAATCAGCCCAAATTATGATAATAACAAGTAGTTTCAGTCAAGTACGTAGTAAGTTCATTAATCGGGATGAACCAAGTCACAATCTCTAACGGTACTCTACCCCACACTTGCTATCCGGCATGTAAGTCACCTCAATACATCACTATGATGTACAAATTCGGGGTTTCAAACCCTCAGACAATCATTTACAGTCATTACTCACCTTGAACCAGTGAAATCTCTAGCTCGTGACGCTTTTGCCCCTCAAATCTGCCTCCACACGTGTTGAATCTAACCAAAATCAGAGCCAATACTTAAGTACCTGAACTTCTTTTTCTGCTTCTAACTGCATCCCTTGACTAAAATCAGCCACGAAATCTGCTAGTACTTGGGATTTTATTGTTGTTCTAGGTAGGTAAGTAATTTCATATTCACTTAATTCTATAGCCCACTTAGCTAACCTCCCTGACAATTCATGCTTATGCAATATATTACGTAATGGGAATACAGTTACAACAGCATTGGGTGACATTGAAAATATGGTTTCAATTTTCTAGAAGCCATGATTAGAGCTAATGCTAATTTCTCTAACTACGGATATCGTGACTCAGCATCTAACAAAGATTTACTAACATAATAAATAGGAGATTGTTTACCTTGTTCTTCTCGTACCAAAACTGCACTTACCGCAACTTCTGAAACTGCAAAGTAGATAAAAAGTTTTTCCCCAGTTTTAGGTTTGGCTAATAGTGGTGGATTTGCCAAATATGTCTTCAAGTTCCTAAGTGCTTGTCGACATTCTTCATTCCATTCAAAATGATCTTGCTTTTTGAGGGTTGAGAAAAATTTGAAATATTTTTCTGATGACTTTGAGATGAATCTCCCCAAAGCTGTGATCCTTCCTGTGAGTCTTTGAACTTCCTTTTTATTTGAAAGTACATCCGGAATCTCTTCAGTAGCTTTAATTTGAGCTGGGTTTACTTCAATACAACAGTTAGAAACAAAAAAACCCAAAAACTTTCCTGATGCTACACCAAATGAACATTTTTCCGGATTCAATTTCATATTATATGTGCGTAAAATTTCAAATGTTATAGATAAATATGGAATATGATCCTTTGAATGCAAAGTTTTAACTAACATGTCATCTATGTATACCTCCATGGTTTTACCTCTGATACGTTGCACCTGCATTTTTAAGACCGAAGGGCATTACCCTATAACAGTAATTTCCCCTATCTGTTATAAAAGAAGTTTTTTCTTCATCTTCTGGATCCATTTTGATTTGATTATAACCTGAGTACGTATCTAAAAAACTCAGCAATTCATGCCCTGCGGTTGCATCAATTAATTGGTCTATATGTGGCAAAGGAAAAGAATCTTTTGGACAGGCTTTATTAAGGTCTATATAATCTACACAAACACGCCATTTACACTTTTTTCTTGGGAACCACAATAGTATTAGCTAACCAGTTGGGGTATTTTACCTCACGTATTGACCCTATTTTGAGTAGCATCTGAACTTCCTCTTGAATTACCTGATTCTTGAAGGCTTCTTGTTTCCGCTTCTTTTGCTTGACCAGAGGATATGTTGAGTCTTCATTTAATTTATGAGTCATAACCTCCGGTGGTATCCCTGTCATGTCAGAGTGGGAACAAGCAAAACAATCTAAGTTAGCTTTTAAAAATTCAATTAACTCATGTTTTACCTCTGGTCTGAGATTGGCCCCTATATACACCTTCCTTTCGGGTTGGTGTGTAAATAACACCATAGCTTCGAGTTCCTCTATTGTGGTTTTGATGTTCTCATTTTCCTCCGGTTCTTGAGTAGTATCCGGTCTTGAATCCGCATCTGTTTTTCCTTCCTCAGTTAAGGTTGAAGCACCCACCTTAACTGAATCCTGTAGTTGCTATTTGGCTTCATCTTGAACAATTGAATCTACAACGGAGTTTATGCTTCTAGAAGTTTGCTGATCGCCCCTAATTTGGCAAATTCCCCATGGTGAGGGAAATTTGATAACTTGATGCAATGTAGATGGAACAGCATCCATACCATGGATCCATGGCCTCCCAAGGATTATGTTGTAAGCCATCTCCATATCTACCACCTGAAACTTAGTATCTTTGACAACAGACACCATTGATATCTTCTCCTCCACTTATAACATTGACTGTACATTTAGGAGAAGGCGGCTTCGGGTGCTCCTGTCTATTTTTCATATACACGTGTTTGCCTTTCTCACTGAATAACTTAGTGAGGTATCCTTGCTTTAACAAATGGTCCACCTCACTTTGTAAAAATCTGCAATCTGCGGTTCTATGTCCGTGATCATTATGGAATTCACACCAGTGATCAGTGTTTCTTCTACTCGGGTTCGATCTCATCTCCTTCGGCCACCGTACCTTATCTCCCATGCCTCTTAAAACAGCTATGAGCTCGGAAGTAGTTACGTTAAAATTGTAACCACCAAACTTTGCCTTCAAACCCCCATCATCATCTCGTTGTCCGCGTGTTCCTCGTTTATTGTTAAATCTTGATGAAGAGCCTGATTCCCTATGTCTGGGTTTATGATCGTACCTCTCATGTTTTGACCTTGAGTCTTTTCCCGCTGGTCCCATATAAGGATCGTACCTATTTTTACCGGACCTCCTTTCATTATCTACATGCCTTTAACTTGTTTTCTCATCTATTTTTGGCCGCGAGATAATATCATCCTCGATCCTCATCTTTGTGCTATACCTGTTGTAGACATCGTTCCACGTTGTTGCTGGGAATTCCCGAAGACTTTCTTTGAGTCTCCTCATGGCTTATGAACTTTTCTCATTCAAATTACTAGCAAAAGCTATGGCTGCCCAGTTGTCAGGTACTCGTGGCAGCAACATTTTTTCTCGTTCAAATCTATCTACAAATTCTCTTAATAACTCGAAATTCCCTTGCTTAATTTTGAAGATGTCCTCCATCCTTTTCTCAACTTTTTGAGCTCCCGAGTGTGCTTTAATAAACAAATCTGCAAGCTCAGCAAAAGAATTTATTTAATTTTCAGGTAAAAGAGAATGCCAGGTTAAAGCTCCTTTGGTGAGTGTTTCGCCTAATTTTTTGACCAGGACCGATTCAATTTCTTGCTTGCTCAAATCATTCCCTTTAACTCCAGTGGTGAAGGCTGTAACATGATCTCGTGGGTCTGATGTTCCATCGTACTTAGAAATATCAGGCATTTTTAATTTCTTCGAAATTGGGAGGGGAGCTGCACTTGGCTTCCATGGCTGTTGTGAGTATTTGTCTATGTCCACCCCTTTAATCACGGGCGGTACCCCATGTATTTGTTCTATGCGTTCATTTTGTTCCTTGAGTTGTCTCTGCAAGGTTAGTACGAGATTTTGGAAATCAGAATTAGCTTGGTTACCTGGGCCTCCTTCTTGCATTTCACTAGGAGTTCCACCACTGCCTGAATTAACCAGTCCAGAACGGGGTTCTCTAAAGTGTTATTGTTTGGAGTTGGTGTGGATGGAGCAGCAGGTAATTGGTTAACAAAGGCTTGAAGAGCTTTGCTCACTTGATATGCAATTATTTTCTGTAATGCCTCATTCATATCTTCGACATTGTTGAATTGATCTTGTTCATTTGCCTGAGATCCATCGGGAGTGCCTTCACGCGATCGCCGTGGAGAGTTTCATAGAGAGCCTTGTGGTGAATCTCGAGGAGAATCTCCTTGAATTTGCTGGTTTGTCTGAATTTCTGGAAGTCCTGTGATGTTGTCGTTGTTGTTTGACATGATTGATTTGAACAAGGAAATCAAATAGAAGTAACGTTGATTATCAGATTCCCGGTAATGAAATCAATTTGTTTAACCAAAAAATAGATTTTCAGTCAAATCTAGAATATATAAGAATCGGGTTACTGATAATCGAAAAATAAATAAAGAAAAGAATTTTCAAATACTCAAATATGGAAGCTTGTAGATCAGAGATATATTCCAGTAGTATCTTGTGTTTTCCTTGATTACATGTTTCTCCTTTTATAGGTCTTTTGGAGAATCTTTGAAAATGTACGTTACATCCAAGCTATAATGAGGTCATTATGAATATTTAATAATATTAAATGCTACGTTATACAATCATTATATTTAATGCAAATATTTCTTAACGGCTCCAGTACTTGTTTCTTCTGTAATGACGTGTAACTTCATTCTTTTATGTGTCCTGGTTCATTGTTTGCGCTTTAAATAGGTACGGGTCTTCCGAGCCTTTTAACTCGTACCTTCCCTTTGCTCCCGTATCTCTTTTTTACCCCATTGTCTCGTACTTCTTTTTATCCACATCAGCTTAGACTTTTTGACCCAGTCATAGCCTATAAGTAACTCCACGTGTCATGCCACGCCATTACTCATTCATATATTTAATTTCTCCCAATACAATTAGAATGGTTGATGCAGGTCACAGCAAATGCACCAAATTAAACGTAGGATGAGCAGTACGTTTTCAGGGAGGGAGGAAATATGGAGGACGAGGAGGAAGACGAAGATGAGGAGATAAAGAAAGGGTCGACGTGGTGGATGCCACATCCTCGAACGGGAATATATTTTCCAATAGGACAAGAACGAGTAATGGATGACATACCAAATGGTGCAGCTTCTCGTCCTCAGACTTATTGGCTTAGGAGTGAAGATGGTGTTGACAAACCTGATCCTGATTTTCCCATTGCCCCTCACTTTACTAATTATACGCATCCCTATTAATTTAAGGCCAAATGAAACTAGCTAGGAGTTAATTTTATACATGGTTATTGAATTTTTGTATTTGTTACTCAAAAGTCATTTTCTTTTTTTTTGGTTATGATAAAAATTATTCAACTTTGTGTTCATTACACAATAGTCACTTTTCTTTCTTGTGTTACACATAAATCATTTAGCTTTACTCTAATTATCACAAAAGTCACATTTTTACTTGAAAAGTCTATTATACCCTTGATATTATATAAACCTTCGTATTTATGTAATACCATCTATATATACTATATAATATATTTTTACTATGTCTTTTATTTATAAATAAAATAAATTAATATTATTTTAATAATATATTCATATATTTAAATTTTTTTTAACTTTAATTTTCAAGATATATTAGTAGCATTATAATTTTTTCAGCAATTTTTTATTTTTTTGGAATTTAATTGACCGACCAAATTTGGTTGGTAATTTCCGACACTTTGGTCGGTATGCCCTTCCGACCTTTAAAATATCGTCCACGCGTTAATTGTCGCATAATGGGCGGTTATTGGCCATTACCGACCAACTTTGATAAATTTTTTCCGAATTTCTAGTACTGTAATTTCTCAAATAACCAATTGCCCAGGTAAATCCAAGAAAATATCCCCAGTTAAATTCACATGTAGTACCTAGGGATTTTCCTTCAGATTAACATATGATTTTTTCCTCATTTTCTTTATTTGTTTACCTGCGAATTTCTCACGAAAATGTACTTGCCGCTTTATTTCTCTACTAATATATATTAAAGTTACTAACAAATTTAATAACGCTACTAATATATTTTGAAAATTAATGTTAAGAAAAAATTAAATATACGAATATATTATAAAAATAATAAATAAAATAATATTAAGTTATTTTATTTATAAATAAAATACATAGTTAAAAATATATTATATAGTAATATAGACGGTATTACATAAATATGAAGGTTTATATAATATCAAGGGTATAATAGACTTTTCAAGTAAAAGTGACTTTTATGATAACTAGAGCAAAGTAAAATGATTTCTGTATAACGAAAGAAAGAAAAATGACTTTTGTGTAATGAACACAAAGTTAAATAATTTTTACGCAACAAAAAAATAATTTTTGGATAACAAAACAAAAGTTCAATGTCCATGGATAAAATCATCTCAACTAGCTAGCTAGTTACATAGAGAGGAAATCTCTTTAGATTTCTTATCTTCTAAAATGACCGGTTCTTACTACTACTTCATAAGATAAATGACAAAATAATGTATTAGTACAAGGCTGCATGAGTTATCCATTATATGTATGTATTTTGCATATTTTGTATCTGATTTATATATAGTAAAAATAAATTTCATACAACCAACTATATATTATACAACTTATCTACAATTTTCATACATTATTTCTATTCAATTATATAAAACTACAATATAATACCACTTAAATACAATTTTTATATAAATTTTATACAATATGTCTTTTGTATATTTTGTATCTAATTTATATGTAGTAAAAAAAATTTCATACAACTAATTATGTATTATACAATTTATCTACAACTTTCACATATTATTTCTACCCAGTTAAATACAACTACAATAACATACAACTTAAATACAAACTTTATACAATATGTCTTTTTTATATTTTGTATTTGATTTATACATAGTAAAAATAAATTTCATACAACTAATTATATATTATACAACTTATCTACAATTTTCGTATATTATTTCTATACAGTTATATATGACTATAATATAATATCACTTAAATACAATTTCTATACAATGTTGTTCAATTTTCATACAATAGTTAAATGAATAAAAGAAAAATAAATAAACAATAAAATATAATTTTTCTGTAATTTTTTACAATTTCTGCAATATAATGTATGCCATGTCTTTTTCTTCTTCTTCTTCTTCGAGTTTCAATCTGAAATTCAACCAAAACCAAGTCTAATCTTCACCAAAACCCATCAAAATTGAGATATAAACTCTAAACCATATTTTTAATTATTTGCAACAATACTGTCACGATCCCGGTTCGCCCTCCGTGAACCATCGTGACAGCACCTAGTCTCTATGACTAGGTAAGTCTAAATTGTGGAAAAGAAACCAAAATTTATGGAAGTCTAAATTGTTATATACGACTATAATATAATATCACTTAAATATAATTTCTATATAATGTTGTTCAACTTTCATACAATAGTTAAATGAATAAAAGAAAAATAAATAAATAATAAAATATAATTTTTCTATAATTTTCTACAATTTCTGCAATATAATGTGTGCCATGTCCTTTTCTTCTTCTTCTTCTTCTTCTTCTTCGAGTTTCAATCTGAAATTCAGCCAAAACCAAGTCTAATCTTCACCAAAACCCCTCAAAATTGAGATATAAACTCTAAACCATATTCTTAATTATTTGCAACAATACTGTCACGATCCCGGTTCGCCCTCCGTTAACCATCGTGACAGCACCTAGTCTCTATGACTAGGTAAGTCTAAATTGCGGAAAAGAAACCAAAATTTATGGAAGTAAACAATTTAAACAGATATAAGGAAAATAAACAGTGGTTAAATGTACCGCTCGGTATATACCATATTAAATTTTCAAAACTAATACATATATCCAAGACCCGAAAACCCATGAATCACAAGCTAAGAAGTACTACATAGCTCTAACTCCAGAATGTCTAACAAGAAATGAAACATAGAATGGACTAATACTAAACAGCAGGAATAGAAAGAGACTCCTTGGTCTGCGAACGCGGCAGATATACCTCGAAGTCGCTATAGGAGTCGCCTCGCCTCAGGGGTGGTAGGACTGAGTCGAATTACCTGAATCTGCACATGAAAAACATGCGCAGGAAGGGCATGAGTACACCACAGCGGTACTCAGTAAGTGCCAAGCCTAACCTTAGTTGGGTAGTGACGAGGAAGGTTAGGGCCCTACTGAGGTTAAATAAGATAGAAGGTTTAACAGAATAAATTAAACAGTGTAATAAATAATAAAAGATATGAAGGGCAGAAACAACTACTATAAGGGCAAGTAACACAGTAAGAGAATACAGCTCAGCTCCAAAATAATAACCGGGAATCTCCCAGGATACCGTCCTACAGCCCCCAAATATAAATATCATATCTAGTGGAATCTCCCGGGTGCAGTCCCGTAGTCCAACTCATAAATGTGCAGGGGAATCTCCTGGAATACAATTTTGTAGTCCCAAAGTAAACATACAAGGGAGCTCCGGGATACTGTCCCGTAGTCTCAAAGTAAAACACAAAGCATCAACACAAGAATATTCAACAAAAGTTAGATTTCGTACTAAGTAAACAGATAAGTCTAGCCTAACAAGCTTCACGTATTGAAATTAAGGCAAATTGAGCAAATAGGCAATCAAGTCTACTAAACATACTTTTCTAAACTAAAAACATGCTAAATACGCAAGTAAGAAAAATGAACCAAGAGAGGGAACTCAATTGAAATACTTAAAGAAAAATCAGATTTTCAATAATTAGCTCAAGTACACGCTCGTCACCTCACATACGAGGCATTTCAATTACCACGATAACAATCCTAAGGGGAAAGGTCCCTCACACAAGGGTAGACAAGCCACTTACCTCGAACAAGTGCAAGTCAACCCGAAACCACACCTTTGCAACGAGTATCCGACTCCAAATGGCTCAAATCCAATCGATGCCTCTGATAATCCCTCAAAATCTCACTCAAATCCGAGCTCCCAAGCTTAAGTTTTGGTAAAAATGGCTAAACCCTCGATTTTGAAATCTTATATTCTACCCAGACGCGTTCGTCTTCGTGAACGCGAGACTACTATCGCGAACTCGATGCACAAAAATCCTACTAGCCAATTTCCTCTATCGCGAATGCAACACCTTGCACGCGAACGTGAAGCTCAGCTTCCCACAGCATCGCGAACACGATCCTCCTAAGCAAATGCGTAGGCCAAACCTTTCCAACCCTTCGCGAATGCAGTATGCCTACCGCGAACGTGAAGCAAAATCTCTCCCATGCCCCAGCTCCTCTTCGCGAACGCGAGACCTCACTCGCGAACGCGAAGAAGGAAACCAGAACTGGGCTGTTGCAACGTTTTCTACAATTTCTCTAAGTTCCAAAATATCCTGTTGGGCATCCGAAACACACCCGGGGCCCCCGGGACCTCAACCAAAGGTATCAATATATCCTAAAACCTTATTCAAACTTGTTCCAACCTTCGAAAAGCTCAAAACAATATCAAAACACCTATTTTTCATCGAATTCAAGCTTAAGAATTCCAAAAACTCTAAAAACACGCTTATTATAAAAACCCAACCAAACCACATCCGAATGACCTAAAATTTTACACACACATACCAAATGACATAACGGAACTACTGCAGCTCTCGGAATTCCATTCCGACCCTCGGATCAAAATCTCACTATCGAACCGGAAACTTCCAAAATTCGACCTTTCAGCATTTCAAGCCTAAATTAGCTACAGTAAAGTTAAATTACGGTAAAGTTAGAGAGAAATAGGAATATACGTAAAGTTAAATTAGGAGACTAATTAATACCATTAAAATCCCTAAAATGTACATAAATGGTAATTAGGTGTGATGACCCAGAAGGCCATCACTTGTTTTAAAAACAAATTCAGTGCTCTGAGGCCTAAAAACCTCCTTTTTACCTCCCCTTGATGTGCGTGCGTGATCCGGACCTATATTCGAAAAGCCTTCTATGTGTAAAAATGAGAAATAGAAATTTTTAAACTTAAAAATTTGATTTTTGGTTGACTTTGGTCAATATTTGAGCAAACGGACTCGAACGTATGCCCGAAAATGATTTCCGAGGTCCCAAGTCTTAGAAATTAATTTTTGAAAGAAATTGTTCTACTGAATTATCTAAGAAATGAAGAAAAGAATTAATGTTTGAAACGATTATTATCAGGCCCGTATTTTGATTCCGGAGCCCGGTACAAACTTGATATAGTATTTGAATGATAACTGTGAAATTTGGTAAAAAATAGAGTCTATTTGACGTGAGTTGGACTTTCAATGGAAGAGTTATGAAATTTAAGTGTTCTTGATGAAAATGATGAGTTTTGAGGTTTAATTCATGGTTTTACATGTTATTTTGATGATGTGATCACACGAGTAGGTCCATATGATGTTTTTGAGTTAGTATGCACACTTGGTTTGGAGTCCTGAGGGCTCGGGTGAGTTTCGAGTAGGTTCCAGGATATCTTAGTTTTAAAACATGGATGTTGGAGGTTCAGAGAAGTGCAAATCTCTAAACCCGCCAGTGCTGACCGCATTGGTTTTGGTGCTGTCCGCGGTGGGGGCTGTGCGGCCGCACTCAATTTTGTGCGGCCCGCACAGGTTCGCTAGTGCGACTTCGGAAGCCTATTTCTTTTTATCTATAAGGAATGTTGAGATGATTCGAAAATGAAAGTTTTAGCTCTTCGTGTCTAGTTTCTAGAAAGGTAAGGAAATTATAATTTGGAAATTTGTAGAGAAAGTTATGGCCAAAGTACTAAAGCATGTCACTGCAGTCAATATTTTGAGCTTCCCGGCGCACTCCATTTTGTGCGGTCCGTACAGAGGCCTGAGATGAGTATATTTAAACGGGATTTTCAGTTATTTTTCATTTTTCAAAACCCCAAAAATATAAGAGGTAATTTTTCAAACAACCTTTCTCCTCCAAAACATTAGTAAGTGATCTCTAACTCATTTTTTTTTACTCCTTAACTTCTTTTTACAAGATTTCATCCTAGAATTTAGGGTTTTTATGGGGGAAATTTGGTATTTTGGGTAGAACATAGGTTTTTCAAAAATTAGGGATTTGGACCTCGATTTGAGGTCCGATTTCAAAACAAATTATATATTTGGGCTCGTGGGAGAATGGGTAATCGAATTTTGGTTCGAACATCAGGTTTTGACATGTGGCCCGGGGTGATTTTTGACTTTTTGGAAAAAACTTTAGAAAACTTATTTTCATGCATTAAAATTGATACATTTAGTATGTATTGATGTAATTAAGTAACTTGTGGCTAGATACGAGCGAGTTGGTGGTGGAATCAAGAGGTAAAGCGATAGTTCAGGCTTGAGTTGTGTTCGTAGCATCGAGGTAAGTGTTTCGTGTAACCTTCGCTTGAGGGATTAGGATTTGAGTCTTATTTGTTACGTGTTAATTGTCGAGTACGACGTATAGGCATGGTGACGAGTATCTATACGTCGGTGTCAAGCATGCTTGTGAGTCTTGTTATAATCATTATGCCTCTGTTGTGGTTTATTGCGCTTCATATGAGAATTTTATTATTGGACCCTTATCGGGAAGTTATTATCATTATTGTTCCCTTCCTGGGATATTATTATCATTATAGTTCCCTTGGCGGGATGTTATTATCATTATTGTTCCCTTGCCAGGATGTTTGTGCTAATATTATTGTTCCCTTACCGAGATTCTTTGATTGGTGTTGATAAAAGAAATAGGAATGGGTTGCACACCTCCAATGATGATATGTGAAATGGGAGCGGGTTACACGCCTGCAACGGTAATATGTGAAATGGGAGCGGGTTACATGCCTGCAATGGTAATATGTGAAATGGGAGCAGTTTGCACGCCTGCAACATTAATATGTGAAACAGGAACGGGTTGCACGCCTACAATGGTAATATATGAAATGGGAGCGGGTTGCACGCCTACAACAGTGATATATAAAATGAGAGCAGGTTGCACGCCTGCAACTATAATATATGACATGGGAGTGAGTTGCACGTCTGCAACAGTGTCATATGTAATGGGATCGGGTTTCACGCCTGCAACGGTATCACTTGTGTGCCTGTTCTTCTATTTCCTTATTTTGCTAGTAATTGATTTAGAGCATTTCTTATGTTTCCCTACAGTCGTTCTGTCGTTATCTGTTACTCCCCGTAGCATGTTTCCCCTGCCCAATTTTAGTTGTAATTATCTATTTTCATTTCCGTTATATATGATTTAACTGCACAGGTTAATTGGTGGTCTGGTCCTAGCCTCGTCACTACTTCGCCGAGGTTAGGCTAGGCACTTACCAGCACATGGGGTTGATTGTGCTGATACTATACTCTGCACTCTTTTGTGCAGATCCCAGTGTTGTTGACTTTGGACCGTAGATTGGGTGGCTACCTTCAGTCCACATGGAGATCCAAGGTAGACTTGCAGATGCCCCCAGGCCCCGGCGTCTCCCTCTATCCCATTATTTCTGTTTCATTTTCTTAATTTAGAAACAATGTATCATTTATTTTCAGACTTTGTATGTAGTAAATCTTAGATTGTGTGTGAAACTGTGACACCACTTCTGGATAGTTCAGGCTCAAAACGTTATTTTGGATACATGTTCAGATATTCTACTGCTTATTCTTCCGCTTATTTTAAATTTTTCTCTGTTTTTACGTTATTGCTTTTTAATTGTTAAAGGGTATAAAATAGGTAAAAAGGTAATTTATTAAATATTCGGCTTGCCTAGCTCACATTAGTAGGTGTCATAAAGACTTCTGAGGGTGGAAATTTCGGTCGTGACATTAGGTATATAAAAGGTAATTATATTAAAAGTTAAGCATGAAGGGTAATATAATTTACTATATGATATAAGAATATAAAAATTCCTTCACAAAATTGGAGCAACAAAGTCCGTATTGGACTTGTTGACTGTTTAGTATTGAAGTTGACCCAAAAAAAATTCATAAAGCACTATCTTTTAGTGGTAATTAGCTATCTATAGATACCATTTGCTATATTACGGATTGTAGATACGTTTTCTGTTGTTATACGATGTATTAGATGTATTTAAGCTACTGTATTCATGAATACAATAACAAAAATATGCGTGAATCAGGAAAGTCCAGCTAATCAGTTATTGTATTCGAGTATATTCGACTATATTCATGGTGTGAAACATATAAATTATTGTATTCGACTGTATTCACAGCGTGAAACAAGGGATTACACTATTTTTAAACAGAAAGTGAATCAATTAACATAATAGACTCCTAATATAATTCAACAAACTCAATTACAACATACAAATTTTGTAATTTCAGTTATAAAAAATATTCTCAACCGAAAAATGCCTCAAAAACATAGCAATCTTCGGAGAAATTATATAATACGTCTGAATACATAAATTATATTAATTAAAAAAAATTATAAATACATTCATGGCATATAGCGAGACAGTGAATACAATGAAATACATAAAATATAGAGGGATACGTTGAAATACAATGAAAAAAGACAGTGAATACAATGAAATACATGGAATACAGCAAGATACATTGAATTACAATAAAAAAAAGACAATGAATACAATGAAAATGCATGAAAATACATCATGATGCATTGAAAATACATTGAAATATATCAACAAAAAATCAAGTTGCTCAGCCCAAAACTCTGTCATCTTTGTTCAAGAACAAATCCTAATTTGCAGCGAATCCGCCATCGAGCAACGAAATAATCCACCTAGTATCTGGTCTACTATATCGTCTTCCACTTCGATTGAGACCTTGTCATCGATGACCATTGAGAATTTCGTGCTTATTGTTTTCTTGATCTCACGTCGAGCAAAGGATATTCAATCGGCTTGAATTGTATGGTATCGCCCACTGGACTGACGAGTTCATGAGGAAGTGATGCAACTGAGAATCGCCTATTTTCGAGGTCGTGTTCTTCTTCGTGCTTAGTAGTTAGATCACTCGAATTGAAATTTTGAGATTGAGCATCGTATTTTCAGCGAATGTGGAAGAGAATGGCATGTATCAAAGTAGAGAGAGAAAGAAAATAATGTAACTGAATAGCGTATTTAGTGGCTTAGGGGTAGGAGGTAACCAAAATTAGATATTTTGCTCTAAACATTAAAGGTATCTATAGAATATAACTTTTTAAAATGATACTTATTTAAAATAAATAAGGCGTTAACCTTTGCTATAGGAGGTAAAAATTCCCAACAAAAAAAAATGAGGCACCAAGCCCTAGCTTATATAGCCTCTTTGGCGAAACTGTAAAAATTAGTTTATTTTGAGAAGTGTTTTTTTCAAAAGTACATTTCTCAAAAGTATTTTTGGTGAGATGCAGCAGTTTGTGTTGGCTAATTAATTTAAAAGCACTTCTGAGCAGCAATCAGTATTTGGCTAAACTTTTAAAAATTGGTTCTAAGTATATTTTTCTGTTAAGTGCTTTTGAAGAGAATCTATTTTTTTCTATTTCTCTAAAATTGCTGTTGTTTCTCCTCAAAAGTATTTTTTTTTCTTCCAAAAGCTTGGCCAAACACATCAATTTTGAAAGAAAAATATTTTTTTTTTTGAAAAAAAGGTGCTTATAGTATTGGAAAAGCTTGGCCAAACCGGCTATTAGTTGGAAATTGGAACAAGATTAGTTTAGCTTCATCCATTGACAATTTCAGTATTACTTATGATTTATGAAGGATAATTAAATATACGGAAAAGGTCCAAATACTCTCCTGAACTTTATGATAAGGTCTATATATAACCCTCGTTAAAAGTTTTAATTATCCTTTTGTATGGGCCAAACTTTTAACGAGGATTATATATAGACCTTATCGTAACGGCAAGGTTGGATATGGGCCAAACTTTTAACGAGGATTATATATAGACCTTATCGTAAAGTTCAGGGGGGTATTTGAACCTTTTTCCGTTAAATATACCAACCTTTTCTGGGATTGCAAAATCAGGTATATCTAATAGTTTTAAATCCAAAATTCATGGCACGTTATTCTGATTGACCAAAAACAATATACATCACCACATCAAATGGCAAAACTAAGAAGTTAGATAGAATTGCCTGATTACAATAAATGCTGATTTTTGAACGATTCCAAGCACAAAATCGGAGTAAATGAAACTTAGCTGGAGTTGATGTTAATCATGTAGGGAGAAAACTCTGCTTTTACCTAATATATACAAGCACCTGTGTCATCATGTATTTTCTATAACAAGCAAGTTTTTCAGTGGAATCAATTTTCTATGTTATATATATATATATTTTTTATTTATTTATTTATAACAGCAATACTCATCATTATAACTGTATACTCTTTGTAAAATTATATCTTTATAATAACTTGACTCAAATATTTGTATATTTATTATTTTCTAACCAAAAAGCAATGTATTAATTATATTTTATTGGAAACATAACTTTTATAAATTTCAATAAGGATGTGGAACGTCAAAAACTCTTGTGAACTTAGAACACGGGAAAGTAAAAGATGAAGTTGGGGAGTTTTTGTATTCTGCCATTAAAATATACGCTTAGTTTGAATCTTTGTACATATGATTAGTTATGAATTTATTAATATTGTATTATCTTTTTTTAATAATTAATTAATAAAATATGAACATATTTTGAAATATATAAGAGCAGAACATGAACTATTGTGAATTATTAAAAGTTCAAAAAATTCGAGTGGGAATGTCTACTTGGTCAAGTTAATTACTCAAATGGTCACTCAACTATCCCAAATTATCTACTAAAGTCATTTTTCTTTCGTTTGTAATAGTAGAGTTACTTAACCATGTCTATAGCACTCAGAAGGTCACTCAAATAGATTTCGCAAACTTTGGATTGCCAAATTCCTATTTTACTCTCTAAATTATTATTATTTGTCATTTTATTTTTTTAATTTTTAATATTATTTTTAAAAAAAATTTATATTATGGACTTACCTAAATAATAAATAAATTTTATTTATAAATTTAAAAAATAAAAAATATTTAAGCATATATAATGCTGGAATAATAAAATATTGAGCATAGTAAACAAATTAATTAGAATAATTTGATATTAACAACAAAAAATTAATAATTTATTTACACAATTGAGAATAAAAGAAAATAAAGGTATTTCATACATGTAATATAAAAATAATGATTTAAATAAATATTTATTAATAATATACATTATATATTCTTGAAAATTATGCTCAATTATTATTCCGACAATATATAAGCTAGAAAACTATTTTTTTAATTTTTCATAAATAAAATATATTTATTTTATAGGTAAGTCCATAATGTAGATTAAAAAGATAAAAAATGATAATATTTAAAAAGTAAAAAAAAAGTTGATAATTTAGAGGGTAAAATAGCTATTTGACAATCAAAAGTTTGAGAAATCTAGTTAAGTGACATTTTGAGTGATATATACATAGTTAAATGACTTTGTTATTAAAAACGAAAGAAATATGACTTTAGTAGATAATTTGGAATAGTTGAGTGACCATTTAAGTAATGGAATCCTACTTGGTCACTAGTTATGATAAAGTATAGGCAATTACCTCTGGGCCACCTAAACTTGGATAGGATTTTGAAGCCAATATAAAAACTTGTAATGGTCTCATTTTGGCACTTGAACTCGATAATAATATGATAAACCCCTCCCTAAGAGCGTGTATCTTAATTGCTTGACAAGAATACCATGTCAGATTCTCATATTATTTATTATTTGACATTTGTAAGTTGTTGTCATGATACAAAATCCAACTAGTCGTGATGACACCTAACATAACCCACTAGGTAAGCCAACTAACAACTATCCAATTCCAATGATAGTTAATAAGATAATTAAGTAAAAGAAATTATCTGAATCTTATATATTTTTCGAGGACAGGTAGTACAAATCATGAGTTTCTAATATTAGAATTTATAAACCTGGTATGAAATAAATACATCACCTGTTTGAAATGTACATAAACAGATTTTTATAATCTAAGGTTACCATGAACTAGAGGTAGCTACAACCAGATCGCAGGTACGTCTTCAAATTCAGCTCCCGTCGAACACAGCAGCAACAATATCCAATATCTGCACGCAAGGTGCAGAAGTGTAGTATAAGTACAACCAATCCTATGTACTCAATAAGTAGCAAATCTAACCTTAGGTTGAAAGTAGTGACGAGCTGGAACAAAGTTCGGAGTCCAACACCAATAGTCGACAACAATTCATAACAACATAATGAAAGTACTAAAGAAGTAACTCAGAGATCAAATGCTCAACTCATTCACAGTTCCAGAAAATAGGCCTACTTTTCAAGCATATCAGTGAAAACCAAATCTTTTATCGAAATCGCTAAAAATATGAGTAATTTGAAAACTATGATTTCTTTCTCAAAGGCTTTCAACAGGTAAATGTTTCATTTTCAAATGGCATGAGAAGAATACATCTATATGCCTACACGTTAATATATGCATGCCAACTGTAATACTATGCAGTGATAAAACCATATGCATACTCTCGGTGCATCAAATGCACTCAGTCCTCCCAGTCACCCAATCCTCACATTCACTTAGTCCTTACAGCCATTCAGCCCTCACAGTCACTCAGACCTCCCAATCGGCACTCGCATTCAGTAGATACCTGCGCTCACTGGGGGTGTGTATAGACTCCGGAAAGTCTCCTTCAGCCCAAGCCTCTAACAAGCCAATCATGGCATAAATCTGTAAAACATGCTGCGACATGCAGCCCACTCCCATCATGAATCAGTAAAATATATTGCGGCGTGCAGCCCGATCCCATAAACATCCTCACCATTAGGCCCTCAGTCTCACTCAGTCATCAATGTCTCTGGTCTCTCGGGCTCTCCATGTCATGAAAAATTAGCCGAGAGATAATGATGTGATGTATCAATAAATGACAATAGAGTGTGACGACCCAAAGGGTAATCACCTGTTTTAAATAAATTATGTTCTTCTGAAGCCTTGAAAACCTCATTTAGAATTGTCTCGATTTACGTGCGCAGTCCATACGCGTAGCCGAAAAGCTTAAATATGAAATTCTGTATAAAAAAATGCTAAGTTTTGATGTTAAAATGAATAAATTTGACTTTGGTTAATATTTTGTGTAAACGGATCCGGATTCGGACCAGTAATTTGACGGTCCCGGAGGGTCCGTAGGAAAATATGGGACTTGGGTGTTTGCTCAGAATCAAATTCTGAGGCCCCAAGCCCGAGAAATAAATTTTTAAAAGAAATTATTTTTCTGAGATTGTTACGGAAAATTGAAATGATATTTGATTGGAACGTGTTGGTATCAGGTGTCACGACCCAAAAATCCCTCAGAAGGAGTCGTGATAGCACCTAGTCTCTAAACTAGGTAAGCCTAACATTAACTGAAATAACATTGCTATTTATTAACTGAAAATGAAATTTTTCTAAGCAATTTACTATTCCCAAAATCGGTAGTACAAGTCACAAGCCTTTCTAAGAGTAGTTATACAAAATAAATATATCACTGTTCCAAAACAAAGGGAACAAATGGAAATAAGTACGATGGAAGGTGACTCCGATGACCGCGAACGCTGTTGCAGGTTTACCTTGAGTCTCCTCTGTAACGAACAACTACTATCGATCAAATACCTGGATCTGTACACAAAAATATACAGAAGTGTAGTATCAGCATAACCGACCCCATGTGCTGGTAAGTGCCTAGCCTAACCTCGGCGAAGTAGTGACGAGGCTAGGACCAGACTACCAAATAAACCTGTGTAAGATAGCGTACAAAATAGTAGGAAGCATATAACAATGATGACAACAATGATCAACCATTGATATAAATAGCAGGCAACAAGGATAACATAATTGCTTTTCAACAAATAATAAATACAAGTACAATCAATTAATGAAGTCCTTCAAATATAAGTCTTTCGCCATTAAATCCTTCAAGTAATAATCTCTAAGATAATCT
>MU739711.1:256668-269550 GCA_026770625.1 Nicotiana glauca
CACGACGCAATAATGATATATGAGGGTCGGGTTGTGTGCCGCAACAGTGACACCTGATAAAGGGTATGGGTCGGGTTGCGCGCCGCAACAGTAATACCTAGTAAATGGTATGGGTCGGGTTGCATGCCACAACAGTGGTATTTATGGGTCTGGTTGCATGCCGCAACATTGGTATTTGTGGAGCGGGTTGCACGCCGCAATAGTGGTATTTGTGGAGCGGGTTGCACGCTGCAATAGTTGTTGATACCATGTGTTTGTATTGAGTATTGATTCCTTGTTCATTGTGAATCTAAGCTGCTTTAGTTCGTTACTCGGGATTACTGTTAATATTGTATTTCCCCATAGCATGTTTCCCCCTCCCATGTTGTTAATTGCCTTGTATTCGATTTCTGCTGTATATTTATAACTGCAAAGGTTTATGTGGTGTCCAGTCTAGCCTCGTCACTACTTCGCCGGGGTTAGGCTAGACACTTACCAGCACATGGGGTCGGTTGTGTTGATGCTACACTTCTGTGCATTTTTGCATAGATCCAGGTTTTGAGGAGCAACAACAGTATTAGTGCGGGAGCATGCTTTCATTTTTACGAGACAAAGGTAGCCCTGTAGGCGTCCGCAGGCCCGGCGTCTCTTCTTTATGTTCTCTTTTAGATTGTTGCCTCATTGTTTTCGAGACGGACAACTTATATATTTCTTTCAGACCAGTGTATTTAGTATATTCTTAGTAGTTCGTGAGTACTGTGACACCAAATCTTGGGTAGAGGCTATTAATGACTGTTCCCTGTAATGATTCGTAATTATAAATCAGACTTCCGCTATTATTATTGTTAAATTTCATGTTCTATATTGATGTTGTAAACTGTTAAAGTAATTGTCTAGTAATGAAAAGGGTAAATAAGTTGGCTTGCCTAGCTACCACGAGTAGGCGCCATCACGATCCCGATAGTGGAAAATCCGGGTCGTGACAAGTTGGTATCAGAGCACTAGTTACATAGGTGTCACAACTCACGGACAAACTTAGTAGAGTCTGAGGGGTAGGTACGGAGACGTCTGTACTTGTTCCCAGAGTCTGTTGAGTTAGGAAAAATCTCTCATTTGTTCTTTCTTGTCGTGCGATTTGGTTTCTCAATGCTGATTGAATTTCTACTCTGTTCTTTCGCAGATGGCGAGAACACACGCTTCCTCATCCACCGATCAGTAGCCCGAGCCCCAGGCAGCTCCCGCTAGGGGCAGAGGATGTGGCTATGCTAGGGGAAGAGCCCAGCCACCAGCAGCAACACCAGTGGCGGACCCTCAGGTTCGCCTTGACGAGGAGGTTCCGGCCTCAGCCCAGACAGTTCCGGTGGGCCCAGCTCAGGTCCCGGAGGGGTTAATTGCTACCCCAGTTCTTCAGGATGCCTTGGTCCGATTGGTTGGCCTCATGGAGAGTGTCACCCGAGCAGGATTGCTCCCTGTAGCACCAGCCACTTCCGAGGCTGGAGGAGGGGCCCAGACTCCTGCCGCACGTGCTCCAGAGCAAGTAGCTCCTTAGACTCATATTCCACCAGTTTAGATAGTTGCGGCAGTTCAGCCGGGGGTAGTTGCACAGGCAGGTGATGGAGCGGCTATGTCCGCAGATGCTTTGTAGAGGTTGGACAGGTTCACCAAGCTCTTCACTACTACATTCAGCGGAACTTCTTCTGAGGACCCCCAGGATTTCTTATATAGCTGCCACGAGGTTCTTTGGAATATGGGCATTGTGGTGTCCAATGGAATTGATTTTGTGGCTTTTCGTCTATCTGGATCTGCCAAGACTTGGTGGATGGATTACTGTTTAGCCAGACCAGCATGGTCGCCGCCTTTGACTAAGGATCAGTTTTCGGAGTTATTTTTAGAGAAGTTTCTTCCCGTTACTCAGAGGGATGCTTACCGGAGGCAGTTTGAGCGCATCCAGCAGGGGTCTATGACGGTCACCCAGTATGAGACCCGGTTTATTGATCTAGCTCGCCATGCCCACGTCATACTCCCCACTAAGAGGGAGAGAGTGAGGAGATTCATTGATGGTTTGATTCAGCTTATTCGTCTTCAGATGGCCAGAGAGGTGGGTAGTGACATTACCTTTCAGGAGGCGGCCAATGTGTCCCGGAGGATCGAGATGGTTCTGCCACAAGGGAGTGGTCTTAGGTCAGACAAGAGACCACGTCACTCAGGTCGATTCAGTGGTGCCTCATCTGGAGGCAGGGATTCTTATGATAGGGGTCAGCCTTCCAGGCCCTTTCAGTCAACCCTCCAGGCTTCGCAGGGTGTTCTAGGTGATCGTGGTTTTCGTGGGCAGTATTCCGATCAGCAGTCACTCAGTGCACCGACAACTCCCATCAGTGCACAGCCTCTTTAGAGCTTTCGAGGAGTTTATTCGAGTCGTCAGGGCCAGTCTCATCGTGCAGAGGGATGTTATGAGTGTGGTGAGTATGGTCACATCAGGAGAGCTTGCCCAAGATTGAGAGGTACACAGTCGCAGCAGCAGGGTCCTCGCCCCATGATTCAGGCACCAGGTGACCCACAGCCTGCCCAGCCAGCCAAGGGTGGGGGTTGGGATCATAGAGGTGGAGGTCGAGACCATAGAGGTGGAGGCCGGACCGCCAGAGATAGAGGTCAGTAGGTAGCCGATCGTCCCAGAGACATGGTTCAGGGAGGTGGGGCTGGGCCTCGGTTTTATGCTTTTCCAGCCATACCAGAGGCCGAGTCGTCAGATGCCGTTATTATAGGTACTATTCTGGTTTGTGATAGAGATGCGCCAGTGCTATTTGACCCTGGGTCTACATATTCATATGTGTCGTCCTATTTTACACCCTGCCTGTCTATGTCTAGTTATGCTTTGGACATTCCTGTTTATGTATCTACACCGGTGGGTGGCTCCATAGTAGTCGACCGGGTGCATCGTTCCTGTGTGGTTGTATTTGAGGGTCTTGAGACCCGTGTTTATTTACTGCTTTTAGATATGGTGGATTTCGACGTTATTTTGGGGATGGATTGGTTTTCCCCGAATCATGCTATCTTATATTGTCACGCGAAGATCGTGACCTTGGCTTTGCCAGAATTGCCCCGACTAGAGTAGAAAGGGACCTCAGGTCATTCCACCCGCAGTGTTATTTCATATGTTAAGGCTCGACGCATGGTCGAGAATGGGTGTTTAACTTATCTGGCATATGTTTGCGACTCCTGTGCAGGGGTTCCTTCTATTGACTCTGTTCCTATTGTTCGGGGGTTCCCTGAGGTTTTCCCTTCAGACCTGCTAAGTATGCCGCCCGACAGGGATATTGATTTCTGTATTGATCTGGCTCCGGGCACGCAGCCCATTTCTATTCCACCGTATCACATGGACCCGCCAGAGTTAAAGGAGTTAAAGGACCAGTTGCATGATTTACTAGAGAAGGGTTTGATCAGGCCTAGTGTTTCTCCTTGGGGTGCGCCGGTGTTATTTGTGAAGAAGAAGAATAGATCGATGCGGATGTGTATTGATTACCGGCAATTGAACAAAGTGACGATAAAGAACAAGTATCCACTACCGAGGATTGATGATCTGTTTGACCAGCTTCAGGGAGCAAAGGTATTTTCAAAAATAGACTTGAGATCTGGCTACCATCAGCTGAGGATTAGGGCATCTGATGTCCCTAAGACCATTTCGCACTCGGTATGGGCACTACGAGTTTTTAGTCATGTCATTTGGGTTGACCAATGTCCCAGCAGCGTTTACGGAGTTGATGAACCGAGTGTTCAGGCCATATCTAGACTTATTCGTAATAGTCTTTATTGATGATATTCTGGTGTACTCCCACAGCCAGGAAGAGCACGAGCAGCACCTCAGAATGGTTCTTCAGACTCTGAAGGATAGTCAGTTATATGCTAAGTTTTCGAAGTGTGAGTTCTGGTTGAGTTCGGTTGCATTTCTGGGTCATATTGTATCAGCAAAGGGTATTCAGGTGGACCTGAAGAAGATTGAGGCAGTCAAGAATTGGCCTCAACCCGCTTCAGTGACCGAGATTCGGAGTTTCTTGGGGTTAGCAGGTTATTACCGTCGATTCATAGAGGGATTTTTGTCTATTGCAGCCCCGATGACTAGATTGACCCAGAAGGGTGCCAAGTTCAGGTGGTCAGATGAGTGTGAGGCGAGCTTTCAGAAGCTCAAGACAGCTCTGACTATGGCACCGGTATTGATTTTGCCCACGGGTTCAGGGCCTTACACAGTCTATTGTGATGCTTCCCGCGTTGAGCTTGGTGCAGTATTGATGCAGGATGTAAAAGTCATTGCCTATGCTTCGAGACAGTTGAAGATCCACGAGATGAATTATCCGGTTCATGATCTAGAGTTGGCAGCTATTGTTCATGCTTTAAAGATTTAGAGTCATTATCTATATGGTGTGACGTGAGAGGTGTACGCGGATCACAAGAGCCTTCAGTATCTGTTTAAGCAGAAGGACTTGAATGTGAGGCATAGGAGGTGGTTAGAGTTGTTGAAAGATTATTATGTTACTATCTTGTATCACCCGGGTAAGGCCAATGTGGTGGCCGATGCATTGAGTAGGAAGTCTGCCAGCATGGGTAGTCTTGCATATATTTCGGTCAACCAGAGACCACTTGCTTTAGGTGTTCAGGCTTTGGCCAATCAATTGGTGAGATTAGATATTTCTGAGCCTAGCAAAGTGTTAGCTTGCACGGTCGCTCGTTCTTCTCTATTGGAGCGTATCCGCGATCGGCAGTTTGATGATCCCCATTTGTGTGTCCTGAGAGACACGGTTCAGCGTGGAGGTGCCACGAAGGTGACCTTAGATGATGATAGTGTTTTGAGATTGCGGGGGTAAGTTTGTGTGCCCAATGTTGATGTGATTCGAGAGTTGATCTTAGTGGAGGCCCATAGTTCTCGGTATTCTATTCATCCGGGCGCCGCGAAAATGTATCAGGACTTGCGGCAGCATTACTGGTGGCGTAGGATAAAGAAGAATATTGTTGCGTATGTGGCTCGGTGTTTGAATTGTCAGCAGGTCAAATATGAGCATCAGAGGCCCGGTGGGTTGTTTCAGAGGATTGAGCTCCCCGAGTGGAAGTGGGACAGGATTACCATGGATTTCGTTACTGGACTTCCGCTGACTCGGAAGAAGTTTGATGCTATTTGGGTCATTATTGATAGGCTGACCAAGTCAGCGCACTTCATTCCAGTGGCAGTCTCCTATTCATCTGAGAGTTTAGCTGAGATTTATATCAGGGAGATTGTCCGCCTTCATGGTGTGCCGGTATCCATCATTTCGGACTGGGGTACGCAGTTTACCTCGCGCTTCTGGAGAGCAGTTCAGCAAGAGTTGGGCACCCAGGTCCAGTTGAGCACAGCATTCCATCCTCAGATGGACGATCAGTCCGAGCGGACTATACAGATTTTGGAGGATATGCTCCGAGCTTGTGTCATTGATTTTGGAGGCTCGTGGGACCAATTTTTGCCTTTAGCAGAGTTCACCTACAACAACAGCTACCAGTCCAGCATTCAAATGGCTCCGCATGAGGCATTGTAGACGATGTTGATCTCCAGTCAGATGGTTTGAGCCGGGAGAGGCTCGGTTATTGGGTACAGACTTAGTCCAGGAGGCCTTAGATAAGGTCAAGATCATTCAGGAGAGGCTTCGTTCATCTCAGTCTAGGCAGAAGAGTTATGCAGACTGCAACGTCCTAGATGCAACTTTTATGGTTGGTGAACGGGTGTTGCTCCGGATGTCGCCTATGAAGGGTGTGATGCGGTTCGGAAAGAAGGGCAAGCTTAGCCCTAGGTACATTGGTCCGTTTGAGATTTTTGATCGAGTAGGAGAGGTGGCTTACAGACTTGCATTGCCACCTAGCTTATCAACCTTGCATCCAGCTTTTCATGTGTCTATACTTTGGAGGTATCACGGCGATCCTACCCATGTGTTAGACTTTAGCACTGTCCAGTTGGACAAGGATTTATCTTATGAGGAGGAGTCGGTAGCTATTCTAGACCGGCAAGTTCGTCAGTTCAAGATCTAGGAGGCCTTGAAAACATTATTTTTACTTGTCTTAATTTGCGTGCGCAGTCTGGGCGCGTAGCTGGAAAGCTTTTATATTGAAATATGTGAATTCTGTGAAAATTTTGAAGAATTTTGATATTAATATGACTAAAGTTGACTTTGGTAAACATTTTGGGTAAACGGACCCGAACTTGAGATTGGACGGTCCCAGAAGGTCCGTAGAAAAATATGGGACTCGGGCATGTGCCCGGAGTAGAATCCAAGGTCTAGAGCCCGAGGAAAGAATTTTTCTGTTAAATTGTTTTCTAAAATTATTAAGGAAAAAGGGAAATGGAAATTGAATTAAGCACTATGGTATCGGGCTTGTATTTTGGTTCCGATGCCCGGTACAAGTCTTAAATATGTGTTAAGTGCTTTCTATAAAGTTTGGTCGAAATCGAACGTCATTTAACGTGTTTCGGACCTAGATATTTAAAGTTGGAAATTTGAAATGAAAATGCTGATTTTGAGGCTTGATTCATTGATGTTGATGTTATTTTGGCGATTTGATCGCACGAGTAAGTCCGTAGGATGTTTTTGAGGTTGTATGCATGTTTGGTTTGGAGCCCCAAGGGCTCGGGTGAGTTTCTAATAGGTATCGGATTGCATTTCTCATTTTTGTAAAATTTGGTATAAGGCTTCTACAATTTTCGCAAATGCGAAGCTAGAGTTCGCAAATGCGAAGGCTGGTTCGCAAATGGGAAACCAGCCCAGGTAGGCCAAGGTTCGCAAATGCAAGCATTTCTTCGCAATTGCGAAGTCTGGGAAATATGGGCACTGTCACAAATGCGGAGCCCGTGATCGCAAAAGCGACTGTAGGCCATCGCAAATGCGATGCCTCTTTCGCAAATGCGAAACATGCCCTCCAGACCCAAGTTCGCTAATGCGAACAAAAATGTCCCAATTCCCAGCCCTGTTTGGTTCGCAATTGCAAACCAAGGTTCTCAATTCCCATATCCGCAGCGCAGCAAATTTTATACTTAGTCGAAATTTCATCACGTTTTACCATTGTTTCAAAACCCAAACACCATAGGCGATTTTTCAAGAACAAACTTCCTTCCAAATCACGTGTGAGTTGATTTTTACTCGATTCTTTCAATCTTTAACATCATTAAACATGTTTTCCACTTGAAATCAAGGATTTTCATGGGTGAAATTGGGGTTTTTGGGTAGAACCTAGGTTTTCTATAAATTGGGGAGTTGGACCTCGATTTGAGGTTCGATTTCAAAACAAATTATAAATTTGAGTTCGTGGGGGAATGGGTAACAAGGTTTTGGTCCGAACCTCGGGTTTTGACCACGTGGGCCCGGGGGCATTTTTGGAATTTTTGGGAAAAATTTGGGAAAATCATTTTTATGCATTCAAATTGATTCGTATAGTGTTTATAAAAGTAATTGAACAATTTGTGATTAGATTCGATCGAATTGGAGGTGGAACCGCGAGGTAAAGCGATAGTTGAGGATTAAGTGGATTTCAAGGCTTTGAGGTAAGTGTTTGGTTTAACCCTAGCTTGAGGGAATAAGAGTTGAGTCTTGTTGCTAATTTCTAAGTGATCGAGTATGATGTATAGGCATGGTGACAAGTATCTATACATTGGTGTCTAGCATGACCGTGAGTCCTTATAATGTGATTATCATGACTTGGTTGTGAACTCCGTGATTATTGGAGGATTCCTATATGTTGTGAAAAACATGTGAACATTGATATGATTACTTGATTCGCTGGAGCGTTAGCTCAAAATAGTAGAGTGGGTTATTAGATAAGAAAAGTAAGAAAAATAAAGCGTTGTTGATTATTCTCTTGCCGGGACGTTTGGTTGAACTTGTTGGATTCTTTTCCTTGCCGGGATTTTGTCAAATATTTGCTTATTTTTATTGCCCTTCATTGTGACTATTGTTTGGGAAGTCAGACTGTTAAATGACATTGAGGATCAGGTTGCGCGCCTCAACAATGATATTGAGGATTGGGTTGCACGCCGCAACAATGATATATGAGGGTCAGGCTGCGTGCCGCAACAATGATACATGAACAATGATATATGAGGGTCGGGTTGCGCGCCGCAACAATGATACATGAACAATGATATGGGTCGGGTTGCATGCCGCAACAGTGGTATTTGTGTAGCGGGTTGCACGCTGCAATAGTTGTTGATACCATGTTATTGTATTGAGTATTGATTCTTTGTTCATTGTGAATCTAAGCTGCTTTTGTTTGTTACTCGGGATTACTGTTAATATTGTATCTCCCCATAGCATGTTTCCCCCTCCCATGTTGTTAATTGCCTTGTATTCGATTTCTGCTGTATATTTATAACTGCACAGGTTTATGTGGTGTCCAGTCTAGCCTCATCACTACTTCGCCGGGGTTAGGCTAGACACTTACCAGCACATTGGGTCGGTTGTGCTGATGCTACACTTTTGTGCATTTTTGCACAGGTCCAAGTTTTGAGGAGCAGCAGCAGCATTAGTGCGGGAGCAGGCTTTCATTTTACGAGACCGAGGTAGCCCTGCAGGCGTCCGCAGGCCCGACGTCTCTTCTTTATGTTCTCTTTTAGACTGTTGCCTCATTGTTTTCGAGATGGACAACTTATATATTTCTTTCAGACCAGTGTATTTAGTATATTCTTAATAGTTCGTGAGTACTGTGACACCAAATCTTAGGTAGAGGCTATTAATGACTGTTCCGCGTTATGATTCGTAATTATAAAACAGACTTCCGCTATTATTCTTGTTAAATTTCATGTTCTATATTAATGCTGTAAACTGTTAAAGTAATTGTCTAGTAATGAAAAGGGTAAATAAGTTGGCTTGCCTACCTACCACGAGTAGGCGCCATCACGATCCCGATGGTGGGAAATCTGGGTCGTGACACTTAGCATGAGGGATTAGGAGTTGGGTCCTATTTGTTATGTGGTAATTGTCGAGTACGACGTATAGGAATGGTGACGAGTATCTATACATTGGTGTCAAGCATGATCGTGAGTCTTATATTGTGATTTTCATGACTTATTTGTATTATTCATGCCTTAGTGAGTATTTCTATTTGTTGTGTAAAGTTGTGGAAAGAATTGTGACTTATGAATATTGAGGAGAGTTGGCTCCAGTGGTAGAACGTATTGCGAAAGTATAAGTGATAATTGAACCTCTAGAGCATTGGCTCGAGTTGTGAAGTGAATTGTGAAGTAAAAGTGAGAAAGAGAAAAGATCATTTTGTTGTCCCTTGGCAGGCTATTGTTGAGTTGTGGTTCCCTTGCATTGTGTTCTTAATTGATATTACGGATGCTTAGGTTAATGATCCTTTATGTTGAGTAAGGACTATAGTTATAGCTGAGGTAGTTAGGTGTTGTAATAGGTTTGGTTATAACTGAGGTAGTTATGTGTAGTAACAAGTTTGGTTATAGTTGTGGTAGTTAGATGTTGTAACAGGTTGGTTATAGCTGTGGTAGTTAGATATTGGAACAAGTGTGGTTATAGTTGTTTCTCCCTTGCCAGGACTAATTACTTATGGTATCGAATTCCTTGTTGGGATAGTATGGGACCTTATTGGTCCCTTGTCGAGACTCTAGTTATAATTGTAAATATTATATATGGATCGGGTCGCACGGCACAACAATATTATATATGGATCGGGTCGCACGCCACAACAATATTATATATGGATCGGGTCGCACGCCGCAACAATATTATATATGAATCGGATTGCACGCCGCAACAATATTATACATGGATCGGGTTGCACGGTGCAATAATATTATAAAAGGATCGGGTTGCATGCTGCAACAATATTATATATGGATCGGGTTACACGCTGCAACAAAGATATAACTAAATGGGAGCGAGTGGTACTCCTACCACAAGATATAATGATATGGGAGCGGGTGGTACGCCTATCACAAGACGTTAAAAGAAAGTGAAATTTGCCTTGTCTTCCTTACTCTTGTTAGGGGTTGGATTTTGATTCCTTTATAGTTCTTTTGATATTTTGTTTTTACCTGTTATTCCCCGAAGTATGTTTACCCCCTACCATCTCTACTTGCTTATTTTTGCTTAACTTTTCGCACTATATTATATAACTGCATAGGTTTATTTGGTAGTCTGGTCCTAGCCTCGTCACTACTTCGCTGAGGTTAGACCAGACACTTATCAGCACATGGGGTCAGTTATGCTGCTACTACACTCTATGCTCTTTTGCACAGATCCTGGTACCGGACAACAGTAGTAGTTCAACAGTCAGCCTTCAGTCCACCAAGACACCGAGGTAGCCTTGCAGGTGTCCGCAGGCTCGGCGTCTCCTCTATCTTATAGTTCATTATGTTATCGCATGATTTTGAGACAAACAATGTTATAATTATTTCAAACGATTGTATTTAGTACTCTTAGTAGTCCGTGGATATTGTGACACCAGTTCTTGGGTAGAGGCAAAAGATGATTTCCGCATTATTGTTCAGCTTATTTAATTTAAGTCTTCCGCTTTAATTTCATATTTCCGTTGTTATTTAAATATTTAACACTTGTTGTTATGATTGATAAAAGGATTTAAAATAAAGGAGTTAGGAGTTTATGAATTGTGGCTTGCCTAGCTTCTATGAGTAGGCGCCATCACGACCCCCGAGGGAGGGATATCCGAGTCGTAACGCAGAGACAAAGATATAATATACATATAAATGCATATGACTGAGTATGTAAATACAATGTAAGCAAATAACTCAACAGTATAAGTGACCTCTGTGGGTCTCAACAGGATAAGCATGTAGCCTAGAAATGGTTTCTAACATGAGTTACAAATCAATAACTCTAATACATAGAGATTTCATGGTTATAGATAAGATCAGGTAACTACACAGTACCACGGGGATAACGGAGTCATAATTCATACGGTGCACGCCCACAAGCCCGTCACCTAGCATGTGCCTGTACCTCAACACCAAACACATAACGTGTAATTTGGGATATCATACCCTCAGCACCAAGTTTAGAAGTGTTACTTACCTTGAATAAGCCAAAAACCAATACCTAGCAGGCCAAACGATGCTCCAAAATATCATCTCGCGCATACCAAGCTACCGAACAGCTCAAAACCCAATTCATATGGTGAAAATTTTCTAAAACATTACCCAAATCCGAGCTTTCCAACTCAAAATATGACCAAATGAATAAACCCTTGGAATTAAATATTTTTGCCTAGTAGCTCTACCTCGTTTCATGTGTCAAATGATTTCGAAACTTTCTTTTGATACCTCCAATAGATTCCTTGTAAAATTTCAGTCAAAAGCCTTAAAATGATGGAGATATGATGTTTTAAAGTTTTAAATGAAGTCTTGAAATTTAAGGGATAAAAAATAATATTTTCGTAATTATTTTACACTAGAAAATCAGCAACGAAAGAATTTTCGTTTTAGCACCCAAAACTCATTCAGAACCTCCCGGACACAAATCATATATGCGTTTTAATCATAAAACATGCTACGTACCTGCTCGCGCATTCAAAACACCAAAAAGAGTTCATCTTGATCCGATATTGACCATGCTCAAACTGCAAATCCTTAACTTAACTAGTTTCTCAACCAATGATCCAAAATACACCCGAGCCCCTCGGGACCCCATTCAATCATAACAACAAGTCTTAAAACACGATAAGAACTTATTCGAAGCTTCAATTCACATCAAACAACATAAAAATAATAAATTGCACCTCAAATCAAAAATCAATGAACTTTTAACTTTTAACTTCCAAAACTCCCGCCAAAATATACCAAATCAACCCGGAATGAACTCAAATTTTGGGCACAAGTCCAAAATGACATAAGCAAGCTATTCCAATCCCCAGAACCATAATCCGAATCTGATATCCTCAAAGTCAACTTTTGGTCGAACTTATGAATTTTTCAAACCTTCAAATTTCCAACTTTCGCGAATTTGTGCTGAAACCTTCTAGAAACGTCCAAATGCTAATCTGGGAATACGTCCGAGTCCAAAATTACCATCTGGACCTAACAAAACCATCAAAACTTCATTCCGAGGTTAAATTCACAAAAATTCAAACTTGGACAACTCTTCCAACTTAAAGCTTCCTAGTTGAGAATTGTTCTTCTAAATTAATTTCGAATAACCTAAAAATCAAAACTCACGATTCACAAAAGTCATAATACATCATACGGAACTATTCATGCCCTCAAACTACCGAGCAAAATGCAAATTCTCAAAATGATCGGTCGAGTCATCACATTTGTGGGTCCCATCTATTTTCAAAACCAATATATTAAATTTTTATTTTTTTTTCTGTCCCTTCTTTTCTTTTTCACCACAGCTTTGCTAGAAAAATTTTCCCGCCCATCCACCATTTCTAGTGGTGAAAGGTGTTATCTGATCCATTAAAAGTGGGGCTTATGTAAAAACAAATCAGAATCGAAAAAACATCAAGAAGAAAGAAAAAAATAATAAGAGTCTAATCTTGAAACCCAATGTCAAAATAAAAGAAAAATCACTACAACTTCAAGAAAAATTACTCTTCTCCTCTTCAAAGCATTTGCTAGCTTTTTATAAAATCAAAAATAATGGGTACAATTGGACCTCGTGAATGCAACAAAATTCGTTGTCCCTTTTGCCTTTTTGTTTTGTTTGACTGACGAAAGTTACGCCAAACTTAATATTTGGATGTGATATATTTAGAAGGAGCATACACAAGAAGAAAAAATAAAAATGCTTGAATTCATTAATGAAGTAGAACAGAGGGGATAAGGTAAGGGGAAAGGAATAGTAAAATGGGAATAGAACTAGTTAGGAAGAAGAAGTAAAGAAAAAATTTGATGGACGAGAATAATGGGAAAAGAAAACGGGG
>MU739717.1:3594-28683 GCA_026770625.1 Nicotiana glauca
ATTTCTTTTGAGGTACATTTATGCTAAATTGTGCTACTCATGATTGTTTTGAAATTTAAACTAAGTCCCATTTTCCAGGAGGGTCCTGAAAACTTACCATCAAACCTGTCTGGTGCCTGCCTTTCCTTGAGGTGGGTTTCTCCGAAACAAACGAAATTTCTGCCCATGTTTCAATCAAAGAAAAATTTTGTCAGTTTAAAATGTGGTGGTTGGTTTGTGGCCTTGACTTTGAGGGAGATTGCTCCTTCGCTTCCCAAGAGGACTGATTTCCACTCGAAGACCTTGCTTGTTTCTGGACTAAACCCCTTTCTTTGTCATCCTCATCACATAGAATACCCTTTCTCCGTTCGGACCCACTATCTTCTATTTGTTGCGTTGTATGAACTGGCGCCTCCCCAACCTTTTTGTCTCACATGAATTCCAAAGCACGTCCATTGCCCCCCATTCCGTGTATATGCTATTCTTTCTTGACTTAACCACTGGCCTCAGCCTTGAGGTCTGTTGCTCCCTCACTTGTCATGATAACTGATTTCATTCGAAGACCCTGCTTGTTCCCGGACTACCCACTTCCTTTGTAAACCTTAACCCAGAAAATACCTTTTCTCGTCCAAACCAATACCCTCTGTCTGTTGCATAATTCCTGAATTGATACGTATCAAGCCCTTTTATTTCACACGAATCCCAAAGTACGTCAATTGCCACCCACTCGAGATATATATTGTTCTTTTCCTGACTCAAACCCCTGGTCCGGTCCTTGAGGTCTACAGCTCCCCCATTTGTCATGATAGCTTTACTCCTACTTGGAAGGTCTTGCTCGTCACTGGTTTAACGCCCTTTTATCAATCTTATCACAGGAAATACCTTTGATCTGTTCGCCCTAACCCTTCATTTGTGGCATCGTTCATGAATTGACATATACCAAGTCTTTGCATTTCACAAGGGTCCTAAAGCATGTTGATTGTTGCCAACTCAGTGTGCTTGTTGTTCTTTCATGACTTGACGCCTTGATGTGTTCATCAGATCCCGTTTTGTTTAATTGGAAAGCTTGGTGGCAGATTTTGAAGTCATTTCTCACTTGTTATGACCAAACAGACTTAGGAGGAGGAAGTAAACAGTACAAAAGGACCATATTAGAAGGATAATGAAAGAGATGATTCCTAACAAGAAAACTACAAATTAGAAACCTATCGGACGTGGATACCGACTCTAATGACCTTGACATGCACCTGCAGCATGTGCTGTTTAGCAAATTCGATTGTTCAGCTCTTGTTATACCTTTTCGCCGTGAAACTGGGCTTCAATGCTCTGCTTACCCGATCTAATTTACAATCCTGGTTCGACTTGTAGTGCCCAAGGGGTTTTCACCATCAAGCCTCTCTCATTTTGGTCTTTCTCTCGACTCACCGTTGCCTTATGGTGCCTGTGAAGGTTTTCACCAGTAAGACTCTCTCATTTTTTACTTCTCTCATATTTCATCGCCTTGGGGTACCCGTGAGGGTTCTCATCAACAAGACTCTCATTCTTCGTTTCCTTCGATTGGACCGGCGTGTCGCCCTTGACATGAATCACTTCTTCTTGCTTGACTCGGCATCTTTTAGAGACTGATCGGAAGGTCTTTCTTTGTACCGTAATGTGGGCTTTTGGATAAGGTTAGAAATAAAGGGTATCAAAGGCTCAAAACAATTCAACATGGGTTCAAAATTACAACTTTCGGAATCAGATTTCTCCCAACAACCCCAACTTCTGCCCCAGTTTCCTCCTTGGAGGGGGGGGACTTTTGGATTTTTATTTTGGTGTGACTGAACCTCAGAGAGAGGCTACATACGTACCCTTTTGGGATCAAGTCAAACGTAGTTCAGGCCATAAAATTACTTCGTTGTTGCGATCTTTCCTTTCTTCCACTTTTCCTTTTCTTTCTTTTCATTTCTTTTCTTTTCCTTCTCTTTTCTTTTCTTTTCTCTTTTTTTTTGTTTTTTTATTCTTTTCTCTTCTTTTTTTCTTTTCTTTTCTTTTCTTTTTTTTTTATCTCACTGCTTTTCTCTTGTTTCTCCACTTACTTTCCCCGCTCGGGCTTACGGGTTTTATCATCAATTCCGAAAGAGGGGTACGCAAGAAAATAACCGAGGCTCAAAGGGGTAACAAAGGATAAAGTGTTTGGATAGCAGAACAAAATGCCCTCGTCATTCCAATCTCCAAAACATGCCAAGTACAAACTACACAATTAAATAAGCTGAGGAACACATACGTAACATCTTTTGATTGCACCCGAATTAATAACTATATTCACATATTTGCCTTCTACATTTGTCATTTACCCAGCACCATTGGAAAACAAACACGGTACCACGAACGGCCCCTATAAACTTGGGGCAAACTTGCCTTTGGCCTCAAACCGACGCGGCAGGATGCATTTCAACAGTATTCCTTTATGTTCTATCTGCTCCAGTTTCACACAATTTGGGCTCGAGGTGATCTCAAAATGTCCTCACTTATTTCCCTCAAATGTCCTTATCATCTTCAATATAGCTTCATTGCTTCATTACTAAACCGATTTTTAAAACCAGGCTGAGAATTATGCGTGCATGTCATGTCACTAGAATCAGCATAAAAAGAACTGTAGAAGGAAAAGAGAACTAAACAAAATGACTAGAAACGGCAGGAAACAGAGAATAGTATTAGACTGATAGTGAAAGGATTTAAACAACAAACAAGCAAACTAGCCTAGGGTTACAACCCTTGAACAAACCTAGACAGTACTAAACAAGCTATTACGACTAAACAAACAAGGCAAAGTGACAGGATAGAAGGGTTTGAATCACGAGACAATATCTGGATTACCACCCTGAAATAACTCAGACAACAGAAATGACAACAAAATAAACCACCAAAACTACACCAAGAGATGGAGCATCTCCCCAATTACCAAGCACGGCATCCTAGCCACTGAGTTTCACACCAATATTGCTGGAACTTTCACAAGTCTTCATCACGTTGTTCTTAGCAAACTACTTTTGGGTTCCTTTTGTCGGCTCATTCTCACAATCAACCTCTGATAACGCTGAAACCTTAGTAGCATCTGGACCTCCAAAAATCTCAGAAGAGTGCTCATGTTCGTTTTCAAAATAAATCATACCTACCATATGCGTCTCATTGTGCACAGGAGATGGACTTTGGCTAGTGTTTGCTACATCTGGACTTTGCACGACAATGTCGCCTGCATCAATAATTTTCTAAATCGCATTCTTCAGATTCCAACATTTCTCTATGTCATGCCCCCAGGGAACCTGAGCAGTATGCGCACCTTTGAGAATGATCAAACTTCTTTGGAAGAGGGTTCGACGTTTTTATCTGAATTGGGTTCAACATATCCAATATCTTTAACCTCTGGAATAGACTGCCATATGACTCTCCTAATAAAGTGAAGGTTTTCTTCTTCCGTAACCTCTCATTCTTAAATGCTAGATTGGGCTGAAAACCTGATCCAGGGTGTTTTCGGTAAGCTCGCAAGGGTAGATACCCATTTTATGGAGCTGGGTACTGGGAATGTGATGTGCGACTTTGGGATTTTTGTATAGAGAGGTAACGTCGGGGAGGGTCATCTAGTGCACAAGGATATCCATGGGGACGACGTCAAGGCTGGAAGTGTTGATCAGGAAAACCTATCGGATCGTCTGTTTTGTTTCTCTTTCTTCCACCCAAGCTTACTGGAATGTTCTGAATGGCCTCCAAACAACTCACGATTTTGCCTGACTTGATCCGTTCTTCTAATAGCTCCCCCATTTTTAACACATCACTGAAAGTCTTTCCTAAGGTCGGGATTACTGTAGTTGGTGGGTCCCTGGGCCTGTAGAAAAAGCTCAACCATTTCTTCTTCGCTAATCGGGGGACTGACTCGAGCAGCTTGCTCCCTCCATCTGAGCCCAAACTCATAAAGCTTTCCTTTGGCTTCTTTTCCATCTTAGATATCGAGGAGCGGTCTGGGGTAACACTAGATTTACATTGAAAGTATCGGACAAAGTCTTGAGCCATGTCACTCAATGTAAGCCACTTATCACCATCTTGACGAGTATGCCAGTCCAAGGCTGCCCCAGCCAGGTTCTCACCGAAATACGCCATCATCAAGTCATCTTTCTCACCAACAATCCTCATTTCATTGCAATAGACCTCAGGTAGGCTACCGGATCTCCACGCCCATCATACAAGTTAAATTTTGGCACTTTGAACCCCGCGGGCAGGCGGGCGTCATAGGGCACAATCAGTTTTTTGCGAGTCATGCTACTCTGGCCTCCCACTCTTCGCTTGTCCCTTAAGGACTATTCTATGCCTTTCAGCTTCCTGGGTACCCCATCTCGCCCTCCTTTTCCCGTAACCTTTTCATTTCTAGCATGAAGCTCATCCCGGGAGTTCTTCTTGTATGACTCAAGGACCTTGTGGGCAACCTCTGAGGGGTGATATTGGGCATTACGAGCTTTGACTGGGTATTCATTGTTGGGGGTAATGGATATGACAGGAGGGAAATTTTGGGGAGAGGTAACTGGAGGATGAGTGATGGAGCTACTAGGGTAGTTGGGAAAATTGTGATAAGCGGGTGTATCTGGAGAATATGGAGGATCATCCGGCATTGTGTTGGGAGTTTGGGTAAGGGCATCATCCAGAAAAATTGGTTGGGGGGGTGGTGCCTTCCCAATCATCCAGGCCTGATACATGTCTGCCATGTGTTGTCTA
Source organism: Nicotiana glauca (assembly GCA_026770625.1). Lineage (NCBI taxonomy): Eukaryota > Viridiplantae > Streptophyta > Magnoliopsida > Solanales > Solanaceae > Nicotiana > Nicotiana glauca. The sequence continues at coordinate 8,320 of MU739717.1, forward strand.
ACATCCGCACCTCTTCAATCAACCTATTATCCCGTTCAACCAACTACTGTCGGGCACCGGTATCAACCAACTCAGTTCTATTGTTATTTGTCATTACCTTTTGTCCTTGTGTTATAAAGAAGAGTTACAACTTTAAAACCACAAACCAACCACCTTTCTGGAATGATATGACAAAATGAAACCATCACGTTAGCGTTAGGACATTTAACATATTGGTACCTACACATTTGGGGAATGAATGCACCTAGGCAGTTAACAGTTCCTATTATGCTTTTGGTCGGTCGCATGCGTCATCCCGGCCTTTTCCTTATTTCCAATTGAAAACTTTCTCTTGTTTTGTTTTGTTTTTTTTTTCCTTCTTTTTTCTTCTTTTCACTCTTGCCTTTGTCTTCTCTTATTTCTATTCTCTCCCTTTCTCGATTTTTCTCTTTTCTTTCTTGTTTTTCCGCTCCTTTTCTTTTCTTTTTCCTTTTTGTTGTCTTTTCTCTCTTTTTTTTCTTTTGGTTATGGTCGAATCCTATGGAGATTGCCTACGTATCATGACCCCGCATGAATCAAACCAAGTGTAGTTCTTGCTAATAAGTGCAAAAAATACAGAAACAATTTTTGAGAATTTTCAATTTTCATTAATAAAACATTCTATTACAAAACTAGACGCTTTTGGAAAGGAAAATAATAGACTCGAAATAAAACAAAGTACATACTCGAGAACCACTGACAGACTCTAGTGCGAAAAGGGAAATACAAACTCCAACAGACGACAGACTCTAAGGACAAGAAAATACAGACTCAAACTACGAATACATTAAAGCTTCAAATATTGGTGCTCGCGGGGCGTCGTTCGGCCTCGTCGCGGGACTAGGTGCAAGACCCTTTTCCAGTTGCTCCAGTTCATTCATTATCTGCTTGACAAATATCATTACCATTGAAAAGAAGGTGGTGCGGGTCATGTTCTCGCACACTCGGCATTTTCTAGCGATGGCATGAGCAATGGTCAGAATCCTATTTCTAGTTCGGCCTTTTTCTAGGAGCAGGCGCTCTATCCGATCACTTCTAGCATTCAAAACCTAAGAGTCATGAAGATGCTGTCTCTGTAACTACTGTACTTCTTCTTCCATCAGGGCCATTAAATCATAGCAGTGTTCACTGTCGGCTTCAAAAGCTTTAGCTTGTTTAGCTGCGTCGTTGTCAAGGGTGGTCATTTTCCTTTTCAAATTAGCAATGGTTTTTTAATAATCCCTCTTCATTTGCTGTAAGAACTGTGTGCACTATTCCGTTCTCTTTTCCCACTGTGCCCGAAGTTTTGCTATGTTACCCTCGGACTTCTTCAGATCTTCCTGGCACTTAATGATTTTCTTTTTCAACCCACTTATCAACCTTTCATCAGACCGACTTCTTTGCTGGTTGTCGGCGTCTATTCTCATCTATCGGATGGGCCTTAAGAGCCTCATTTTCTTGGGCCAGTTTATTCTTTTCTCCCTTATCGGCAGCAACTTTCACACTATTTTCAAATTTCAGGTCCCTAATCTGTTGTTCCAGCTTGCCTATTTTTGCCCTGTAGCTTTCCCCTTTTGCCAACCAACCCCTTTGTTCCTGTGAGTCATTAGTAAATTGCTAGACATGGGCTCTTTTGGCGGGCCTTTGAGGAATTTGGAACCTTTTCCCAAACCAAAAATGTACTTCGGGTCCACCTCACCTTTATCTAAATCACGGACCATAGTTCTAGGCTCGAGGAATCTGCATTCATTCTATAGCTTTCGAATTTTATCCTCCAGAAATTTGGCTCTTGGACTCAACTCAATGACTTGCTTACTTAGGCCTTCATCATTGGGGACGACCTGAAACCTTCCCAATTGGCGCAGTACCCGATGGGGAGCATATGGTTGGATACTCCGGATGCCCATTAAAAGAATATGACACTCTCCGGCCGACATGTATACTACCTCGGTAGCAGGCAACCACCCAAATGCCCATTCAATTTGATCAGCAGTCAATGACCTCAGTCGTACAAGCCAAGCTTCGGTGCCCTCAGGAAATGCAACACCCATTACTCGCTTCTCACATTCTTCGATGCCACTCAACCCGGTCAAACCGCAGTTCATATATCCCATCCGGTGACAAAGATGTTCTTGTATCCACAACTGAAGTAACAGATTGCAACCTTAGAAAAAATCTCCTCCCTTCTGGCATATAGTCAAAGCTCGGTAGATTTCTGACAAAATTATGGGAACCACGTACTGTCAGCCCTTTTGATTGCAACATCGACCATCCCTACAAGGCCTATCTCTATCTTCTTATTCTTTCGTGGACAGACCATGACTCCCAAGATTGCTGCCAAAGTTCGCCTTGCCTCCCATTTGTTTCTATTTCCAGCATGGGTTAGTCCAAGATTTGGCTCTTCGAAACCCTGAGGATTACCATATCGTTGATACAGGGACTGGAGAGTGCAACATCCTCCCAAAAAATCCTCATTCTGAACATTCCGGCTAATATTTAGTAGATCCAAGAATCGATGCGGAGATACCGGTCTTGGTGACAAAAGATATTGACCCCTCAGGTTTCCGTTCAGACCCGCATAACCCGCAACTTTCTCCAGCGTGGGCGTAAGCTCAAAGTCAGAAAAGCGAAATACATTGCGGGTCAGGTCCCAAAACGGTATTAAGGCTTCGATGATATCCGACCTTGGCTTGACATTCATTAAACTGACGAGACCTTCCAGGATTCTCACCACTGTTTCTTTGCTACTCTTTTCCAGATCATTCCACCACATGTGGAGCTATAGGGGGACCTCATTAAAGACTGTAAAAGGTTCAATTTCATTCGTGCTCATCCTGCACATTTATTAAGGTGATTAAGCAAAAAGTAAAATTTATTTGACTGACTATTTTCTTGTTTTTTTTTTTCAAATTAAAATGAAAGACCTGATTTTTCGAACACGGCCTTTCAGCACTTCGGAGACGAAGATCTTAAGGTTGCATGCGCTAACCGGCAAAAAATCCTAAAAAATGACCAAAGGTGGATGTTCTCGCAAAAGCAGCCTTCCGGTGCCCTTTTAGGGACATTCGGCTATTTTTGGCAAGAATGGCATCACCTTACTTATTTTGACAGAAAATTAAAATTTTGGTATTTTTGGCTATTTTTGCAAAATGGTGGTTGGACCCGATCAGGGTTGCCTACGTATCTCACATCCGGTGAGAATCAAACCAACGTAGTTCGAGCAAACTCGCCGAAATCAAAAGTATATTTTTGAACAACAATTTTCTTTCTATTTTTCACATACTTTTCTCTTTTTCTTTTTTTATTTTTCGAAAATCCGGCAGCATTTCGGTACTATTTGGGCATTGGGTTTTTTCAAAACAAATGGTCACCCTCACTTAGTCCTAAAACTGCTATTTTTCATAATTTTCACTCATTATATACAAGCCGGTCAACATACAAGCCGAGAAAATAAATGCGCAAGTAGCACGTAAGATGCATCAGGATGGTCATTTCATTTCAGGTTAACGGACCCAACCCATGTGTTGAGTCCCCTAAGTCAAATGCACATGATGCAAACAAGTGTCCTACTAGGGATCCGGCATGAGTTTTTGTTCTTCTAGGTTTAGACCCTAGGTTTATTGGTCTAGACCTGGCTTACCCGAGCGGACAACTCGGGCCGAGGGGGAGGCAGCGTACCGGGGAATACAAAAGCTCCACCGGCGTAGCAACTTATCCAAACCTCGTTCTGAATTGGGAAAGACTCTAAACAGAAGAGAAGCTACACGAAGTGCACCCTTCTCCATGATGTAGAAGACTCAGAGAGAGGAAGGGATTCGAGACAGTTTATATACAATTCAACAAATATCAAAGCGGTAAAACATTTAGCACATATAGCATGGAACATGTAGAAAAATCAGATAAAGCCAAATATAACAATTTAACTGAGCTCGAATTCTTGAACCCTTAACCAAAATTCTGGGTTCTTATCCCCAGCAGAGTCGCCAGATCTGTCACACCTCCTTTTTTGCTACTACACCCCGTGAAGAGGTATAATAAAAGGAGTTTGTTCAATTAAAGGACAATCAAAACGGGATTCATTTATTAAGAGATTCAGAGTCGCCACTTGGGAGATTTGTGGTGTCCCAAGTCACCGGTTTGAATCCCGACTCGAGGAAAGGGTTTGACTCTGTATTACAGTCGCGAACCAGAAATTCGAGTAAGGAATTCTGTTAACCCGGGATAAGGGGTTAGGCATTCCCGCGTTCCGTAGTTCTAGCACGGTCGCTCAACTGCTATATTTGGCTAAAATCTGATTTTTTATGCATGTTAAAACCTATAGTGCAATTTTAGAATTTTTTACCGCTTTTGGTCAATTTTTTAACGTCATTTAAGAACGTGTTTTTGGATCACGTCACATGAAATGCACCCGAATCCTCGACACATTCTTATTCAATGTTTTGGGATTCGGATTTGGGTTGCATGAAATGCACACCCGTATTTAAGAAGGTAAGATTATTAAAAGCGTGCCTAAAGCGACTAACGGGTTGTTAGCTTTGCGGAGGGCCGTGAAATTTGCTAAACGGCACGCCCCAAATTCTAAGTATTTTAGTATAAGCATTTAATGAGGGCCCCGCAATTTAGGCATCTTGTTTGGCGAGGCTCATCTCGTTTTATTATTTAAAGGTCATCCTAGAGCAAACTATAATGTTCTATTGAATTTGTCTCTAAAAGCCCTAGTTAATTAATATTATCCATTGCTATTATTTAAAGTAAACAAGGAGTTCGGGCTTCAAGTTCAAGTCCACATTTGAACAAGAGGCGCACCTCTTAGTTCAAGCATGCTACTTAACGAGAAAGCGCAAAAACTATGTTGCAACATTAACCTCATATTTAATATTCATTCAGGCCCAAATGTGACCTTGGCCCAGTACAATAGCACTGAGGTCTGTCACTGTTGCTAGCTCTGGGCCTTAACACAGGCCCAATCAGTGAGGTAGGGATAGTTCAATGATGATGACAACGAAAAAGAAAATTCAAATTTGTTTGGTCCAATAGCTGTTCGATTAATCTCTCTAATTTTACATCTGATTTGCATTAACAAACTCCTGCAGATATTCGAAGAGAGTAGATAATTGAACGAAAGTGTGAAAAATTGACTACTATGATTGACACTCAAATTGCACTACAAATTCACTCATTTTGGTGCTTGTTTAACTCAAATAGAAATAGCAACTGGATTAAATGAAACGCCTCACGGCTAACAACAAATTTGAACCCTGAAGCAATCTAAATTCGAACCTAGAATTAATCTAATCAACTCGCCTGATTATGGTTAGTACACTTAATAATTATACAAGTTCAACCTATTTCAATATAGCTATGGTTATTACATTTAATACTCATACAAGTTCAACATGTTTCAATATAGCTAGGATCTACTGCCTATCAAACTTTTAAATGAACCTGAATTATTCTAAAGTTATGCTAAATAGTTGTATTAATACAACTAAGACTGAAAACCATTTATACAGCCCAATTATAATAGTCAAGTTCCAATTTGTCAAATTCTAAATATTGCTACTACACGACCTAACATAAAATCTAATGTATACATAAGCAAAACAGGATAAGCATATATGAACAAATAGGCATTTCGAGCCCTTAAGTCAGCCTATTATTCCAATCAGAACTTCAGCTACAAATTTTCTTAGCTCTTAGACCATGGAAGATCAAATAAGTACCTGGAAGTTGAATCAAAGTAAAGAGAAGGAGAAGTCAGTTGCACTTCAACAAGCTAACAGGGTCAAATAACAGGTCACAGCAGCAGGAGAATAATCAGCAATTCAACTTGGAATCCCAGCAATGGAAACAACCAATAAAACAGACCAAAATTGACCCGAACAAACCAAATTCAACTTGAAATCAATCCAGAAACCTTTGACCTCAATTACTGGACAGAATTAGGCACTTTTAAGCCATTTTTTTACTCTTATGTGAATTGAAAACTTGAAATAGGATGCTGGAACTTGAAATTGATCTCAGCTCACAATAGAACTGTCTTTTTTTGAATTTTTTGCTATTTTTTTTTTTTTTTTGGTTTTTGAAGAACTAGATCTTAAGGAGTTTTGAATTTGAAATTCAAATTTTAGCTGATGAAAACTTGTGGAAAGTGGGGGGAGTTTTCAGATTCTAAAACATGTTCCCCAAGGCACTAGTCATGCCTTTTTATAGGCAAAATGAGGGCAGCCCTCCTATTTTCCTATTTTCTTTTTAGTCCCTCTTTTTATTTTTAGATTTTAACTAACTAGTCCCTAATTTACTGACTTGTTTCTCAAGTTATGGCCACTAAACTATTGAAATGTATACTAAGGCCCTAATATAAAAGAGTCTAGGGTATTTTATTTTATCCTACAGCATTATTTTTATTTGGAAATGCCTAAACTAACCTTCATCCAATCTAAAATTTACCAAACCAAATAGAACTCATATTCAAACTAGCTAAACTAACCAAGGGTAGTCAATCAAGGTTAGACTGACCAGCTATATCCAAAACAAACTTAAAATTGTACTGATTAATTACCTTAACTAGACATGAATCTTAACCTAACTAAACTGTTAATCCTAAGCAATTCAAACGAAATTATCTGCAACATTCATGAACTTCCCAACAAAATCAAAACAGAACAACACATCAACAATCAACATGAAGAAAACTAATCCAACAAAGAGACTTTACTGGTTTAAAACAGCCGATCAAAAATTTAAACTAAACCTAAAACACTAAATAAGAACTAATGCCTATACTAATGACAAAATTAAGAACAAATTCATGTAGCAATGAATTAATAGGAGAAGAGAATAACAAACTCGATTACTAACCCTAGACAGATAAGAACAGAATCCAAATCCATTAACGACGTCAAGCAATCATGGAAGAGAAAATAATTTGAATAAAACAACAAGAAAAAATTAAGGAACTCACTGGTATACTTCTACAGTCCCACCACTTCTTAGGTTTAAGATTCGACCCACTCCAGTGAGATTCAAGTATTATTGATGATGGATTCGTCATGAGAGGAATGAGGAGACCATGTGGCATGAATTTGAGGCCAATTGGGTGAACTAGGGTTTTGAGGAAATCTTTGATTTGAAATTCGAAGACTTTGATGGGGATTCGAGGAAAAAGGTTTAAGGATTTGAAGAGAGGAGGGTGAGAAGGCTCTGTGGTGTTATTTTGGTGGTAAACGGGGTCGGCGCCGCCGTATGCGGCGGAGATGGAGTTTAGGGTTTTGTATATTTGGGGCGTTGGTTGGGTTTTGAATTAAACTGAAGGTGGATTTGGGAAGAGGGGAGCGAGGAGAGGGGATGGTGTGAATTTGAGCGTCATTGGACATCGGCCGCCACCATGAGGCGATTTCCGGCAGCGGTGTAAGGCGGAGCCGGCGGGGACAGTGGGGTACGAGGAAGGTAATGTTTGTCTCTAGGGTTGAATGAATTTTCGGACACATTTATCAACTATGTTAAATGAATCTGGACCGTTGGATTATGGGCAATGGAAGGCATGGATTTTTTGACACCAAGATGGCGTCGTTTTGATAACAACTGGACCGAGTTAGGGAATTTTGGGTTGGGGCTTGATTTGGGCGGATTTGAAAGACAAATTTCTTGGGCCTGGTAGTCTTAAATTGAAATTGGCCCAACTGATTCCCTCCTCCTTCTATTTCCTTTTCCTTTTCAATTTTTTTCTAATTTCCTTTTAAAATACAACTAAAAAAATAAATCTAAATTAATTCCTAAAACTATTTAAACCTATATGATAATTGACACAAAACACTACTCAAAACCAAAGTCAAAATTAAAAGTGTGAATTGAACTATTTTTTTGATTTTTCCCATTTTATGAAGCAATTAATTTTCTAAGTAATCTTAAAATGTAAAATTGAATCCTACATGCGAATGCCAAGTATTTTTGTATTTTTCATGAATTAAGCAATAATAAACGTGCACAAACAAATGCAAAGAATGCCACAAAATTCCTAAAATTGCAAATACTGAAAAGAAATTACTTTGTTTTGAATTTATGTGAGTAATTCATATAGGGCAAAAATCATGTGCTCACAGATTCTACGAACTCAACAGTATGAATCCATGGTCGTCCCAACAACGGATTGTAAGATGTCGGCACGTCTATTACTTGAAAATCAACATCAAACCAAGTAGGCCCCATTTGCAAACATAGGCTAATTTCCCCAATGGTGGACCTTTGGGAACCATCGAAAGCTTTGACGTTGATGGCCCCATCTTTGATCTCGTGCAGTTCCTTTCCTAGTGTTCTGAGTGTTACCAACGGACAAATGTTGAGGCTGGACCCTCCATCAATCAGAATCTTGGTGATAAAATAATCTTCACACTGCACGAAGATGTGCAATGCCTTGTTGTGACTTAACCCTTCGGGTGGCAGCTCATCTTCATGAAAAGTGATCTTGTGACTTTCCAATACCTGCTCTACCATGTTTTCCATTTCTCCTTCGGTGATGTTACTTGGTACATATGCCTCACTCAGCACTCTTAGTAGGGCATTCTTGTATGCATCGAAACTTTGTAGCAAAGCAAGGATAGAAATTTGTGCCGGTGTTTTGTTCAACTGATCAATGATTGAGTATTATTTGGCCTGTATCTTTCTCCAGAGATCTTCGGGCCCAGTTTTAGTGATGGTTGGCCGACTAGAGGCCTGCTTGCTTGAATTAACCAAATGTTCCGGGGTATAAACCCTATCGGTCCTCGTCAAACCTTGTGCTGCAACGGCTTCCCCGAACTTGGCCTTCCCTTTTCTTCTTGCCTCAAATGTGTAGTCCCAAGGTATGGAATTTGTGTGGAATGGTGTTACGGCCAACATGGCCACTGGAATTGGTGTGGCTATCTTTATTCTGTACGGAGCATGCACCTTAGGCGGTAAAACTGCAACTTCGAAGGGTGTAGGTGCATTTGCTGGTGACACAAACCCAACCTCAATCGGCGTTGGCATCTTTGTATAGGATGGTGCATCAAACTCGAGTGGCATGTATATGTTTACCTCGGTGTCCCCGGAGGACTGAATCTGGACTACAATCAAATTAAGGGTGACTATTGGCTTCTTTGGATCATCACTTCTGTGATCAAACCGATCGATCTCTTAGGGTCCCAATCATCTTCTATTTCAATCATGTGAATGGCTCCACTCTTGTGGTCTGGTAGAGGGCTATTGCAGACATTCGGAGTAGGCTCATTTGCCAAAATAATCTTGTTATCAATCAAAGTCTGGGTCTTATCTTTCAGATACCGGCATTCATTAATGGTGTGTCCTTTCATACCAGAATAGTATGCACAGGATTTATTTGGGTTAATCCACTGAGAAGGGTCTTCAGGAGCAGCAGGGATAGGGGTGACGTAACCAGCAGTTTTGAGTCTCTCATACAACTGGCTGATAGGTTCAGCAATGGTTGTTTATTGTTTTGGGGGTCTTCGGTCAAAGTTTGGTCGGGGTCTCGGGAGGTTTTAGCGTGGAGGGGGGATTGGTAGTGGGATGGTTGAGTGTTGTAGGCTTGGTAAACATGCATTGGTTGGGAATATTTGGGTGAAGTGGGCTGATATGTGGGAGGTGATTTATAGGTGAGTGGTGGAGTCTGGTAAGAGGGTGAGGATGCTGGGTAGTTTGGGACAGGCTGATATGTGATTGGAGGCATCGAGTATGTTTGGTATTTGACAGGAGATTTGGATCTCTATGCCACCATTACGGCTCCTACGTCTCTTTTCTTGGACACACTGCCTGACTGTAAGGCCTAGTTTGTAGCTTACAAAGCCTTGAAATTCGTAACCGTACCGCTTTTGATGCCCTCTTCGATTCTTGCTCCTATCTTGATAATGTCAAAAAATTTATGGCCTTCGACCATCATTAGCCTCTCATAATACTGTGGGTCTTGGGCCCGAACGAAGAATTTGTTCATTTGCTCTTCTTCCAAAGCAGGCCTAACCTTAGCAGCTTCTGACCTCCATCGAGTAGCATACTCACGGAATGTTTCTGTGGGTTTCTTCTTCAGATTTTGAATATAGAACACATCTGGCACGTTCTCCGTATTGAACCTAAATATGTCCACAAAATCAAACGTCGTGCTTACCCAGTTCGACCACTTCTTCAGATCTTGGCTAATGTACCAAGATAAGGCATCTCCCTTCAAGCTCCTCATGAAAAGCTTCATGCGAATTTTCTCGTCCTTTCCTACTCCAACCAATTTGTCACAGTACGTTCTCAAATGGACCCTTGGATCTCCTGTACCATCGAACATTTCAAACTTAGGAGGTTTGTACCCCTCGGGCAGTTCGACATCGGGCTGTATGCAAAGATCTTCGTAGTTTAGCCCCTCAATTCCCTTACTACCTTCAACGCCTTGAATTCTGCTAGTCAACTTTTTAAGCTCTGCAGCCAGATTTTTAATGAGAAAGTCCTTATCATCGGACTCGGATGTGCTTAAAATGGGCTGGGTGGAGTGCGGCACAGTCTCCACGTAGATGGGGGTATTATGTTGGGTGTGGTAGTGGTCCTTTTTGGAATTCTGGAGTTCTGGGATGAGTACTAGGGTGTTATTTAAGGTATGGTAGGTATTGTAGTGGTGGTGAGGAGTGGGATGGTTTTGTTGCTTTGGGATATTTTCTGGAGGTACAGGATTCTGAGTATTTGGCAAAGTAACCTCTCGAGTGGTAAGGGAAAATGACATATTTGCCAGATTCCGAACTTGATCAAGTTCCTCTTGAAATTTCAGCAGCTTTTGTTCCAGTTGGGATGCATTTTCTTTGGGAGCCAGAGTACCGTGACCATGAGTGACCTCTACCCGTTTAGTTGAGTTCTCTTTTCTGGCATTGTTCAAATCTTCCATCTTTCCTTTGTTCTTATGTCTGACAGGATTGAGAAGAGGAGTAGGTAGAGGGCCCCTGGATCTCGTAAAATATGATGATGTTGCTAGAGTTCACGAACTAACCTTTGGGGAGGGGGATAAACAAAAAGTAAAAACAATAGGTAACAAGTTAGTGATGGTCATAAGAAAAATGTTGCAATATTTAAACACATAGTGCGGAAATATAAAGCATGTCCTAATTTTGGGGACCTATTTGTGCCCGAGGTAGGCCTAGCGACAAGTTGATTTGGAGAACATAGAATGCTAAATGCCTCATTTGATTGATAAAAAGTAGACGAATCCCAAGTCGACACTAAATAACAAGAAATAAAAGTTGTTAGTGGCCATTGGCCTTATTACATTTTATAAAGCTGAAAAACTCCTATCTATTTGGTCCCAGAGGGACCTTCCCCAGACTCGGCATTATTCGCTCCATCAAACAGCCTCCCTAGCTCACGCAGTCCCAACAGTAAGTAGTCTCTGGCCAGATGTCCACCTTCATTTCTTTCAGCAGTCCGGCAATCTTCGACCCTCTTCAGAAACTTCTTTTCCAACTCTACTATACCTCACTCCAGATACCCCAGTCGTTTGTAGGCGCTGACAGCCAGCCATATCTTTCCACTCTTCAATTAGTATTTGATTGGCTTCTTGTATCTCACGGTGCTTGCTTTTGCATTCTCAGATTCTCTTTCGCAGATGGTTGTACTTGACCTGTGCTTCGGCCTTTTCATCTATGATCTTGTTACCTCGAACAAATCCACGCTGGCCTAGACCACTATGATTATCCTCCAACCAGCCCAAATAATAAGGAGTGCAACCTACATGTTATCTGTCTGGTTCGATGGTATCCCTTCCCAAGACAATCTTGCAGTGCCACATGTGCTGAGCCTGGCACCTATAAGGACTATCGTCATTCTGGAATTCAGCCTGGAAGTGACTCATCTTGTCGACCCTGGTATAACCTGCTTCCTGCCTGCTTGTCTCATAACCCGAAGAGGTACGTAAGGGTAAGTTCCTCTTAAACCAATTAGTATCAGGAAAGGTGCATCTCTGGATCAGACGATGAACTCCTCGGTTGGGAACCACTCGAACATCCATTATACCTGGTCCTCAGTCAGATTTTTGAAGATTTCGACCCATTCTCTAGCATTTTTCGATTGGGCGAACATGTCGGGTATGTAATTCATTCGCTTTGAATGATGAAAAGCGATATGATCATCCCAGTCCCTCCGTCGGATTTCTTGCCGGTACCCACCCTTTTGGAGATGTTCCACGAGCCAAAGTTGAAGTAGTAAATTACAACCTTCAAAGTGTTTGGCTCCCCGTTGACACTTTTCTAGGGCTCGGTATATTTTTGCAATGATCATTGGTACGAGGTTGAATGGTTGTCCGTTAATTCCCTCCTTTAGAGTCTTAGTTACCATAGCTAGTCTGGTGTTGATTCTTGCCTTCTTAATTGGAAACACGATCAATCCCGGGAAGCAAAACATGAACACAAATACCCTTCGGTGAATATGTCCCAATAATGTGATGGAAAATTCATCAGGATAGGTACGATAGGATTTACTGTAATCGTACCTTTTGTACCAATAATCAAAAGGGATATAGGAGTCTTTCAAACCTGTCAGTTCAGGATTTTTCTTCTGACCCATCATCTTGAGGAAGCCCCTGCTCTTTCAGTTCTCAAGCATCAATAAACTCGGAGTTTCCCATGGTATACCGGCCAATCCTCCTATTTCTTCTAGCAAGGGTGTCATTTCAATATCCTCGAAGCGGAATACTGGCCGCTCACAATCCCAGAACAAAGTAGCAGCTTCTATGATCTTGTTGTTGGGTTGAATTTCCAGGAGAGAGGGTAGGTTCCCCAAATATTTCCAGATAAGAGTTTGATCACTAGAATGAAAATCCTTCCACCAGCTTAGCAGTTTGGGGTGGATGTTGGTGACCATACCGAATCTAGGAACTTCGTGCCTCATATTTATGCAAGAAAAAGGGTTAGTCTCTTATCCCCACTAGACTTGACTATTTAATATCAACAATTGGCATAAAAGCATTTAGTTTTCCAAATAAATGCACAGAACATGGTAGTGTCCGTTTGGGTTTTAGGGAAACCCAGTGGACTTTGGACAAGGCTATCTTAAAGAGTCATTATGCAGACAACAAAACTGACTCGGCTAGGTTTGACCATGATGCATGCACAATTAAACAGAGTAAGGTATCTATGGGGGTTTTAGACTGGTACCCTTGAGCGGACAACTCAAGAGGGAAAGGTGCGGAACCGTCGACTACACCGTTGATCGACTGGTTTTACCGCAAATATGCCTTTACCGGATTTAGGAGGTGATAATATCGAAAGAGCGCAACTAGTCATAATAAGCGTTGTTATAGGATTTTGTTTGGCATGAGTAGAATATGATATTGAGCATGGTTATGCAACAGTTAAAGGCATGTAGTCATGTATTTGCACGTTAAGAAACCAACAGTTTCATAATGTAAAGTAGGAGTAATGAAAAGCAGTAAAGAAAATAAAAGGAGATAAGTCGGTTTGGCAATTGAAAAGAAAATTGAATGCTTAAAGAGAAATAAACAAATAATTGCGCGTAAAGAAGCATAAATTCACAATAAAAGTATGAAATGGTAAAAGCCTAAAAGATCCCCAGTAGAGTCGCCATGCTGTCGTGCCCTCTTTTTCTCGCGAAATCGGGTCCATGGCATTTTGGGAGTACTACTCATTCCTTTCAAGATTTGGGTTTGATTTGAAGAGTCGCCACCTAATGATTAAAGTGCATTAGGACACTAAAAATGGTTTGATTTGAGTAACCAGAGATTGGGTAAGGGCTTGAAATTATTCTAAAGGGAAGGTGTTAGGTACCCCTCAGAATCCACTAGTATGGTTCCTAGCCAGATTATTATTGTGAATTTTAGATGCAAATAACACGTAGACAAATAAGGATCAAATAAGAGGGGATTTCATCATATAAAGGTTCACAAACAAATAAGGTTGGAAAGAACTAAAAGAAAGCAGATTTTCTTAAAAGAAAGAGTTTGAAATTCTTTTAAAAGAGACAAGAAAGAGGGAAAATGGGATCCTAGGTATATTAACAATATGGATCACCCCACACAATGCCCGGTAATCACTCCTCAATGAGGGGTTATGCGTGGCATTACTGCGTGGTCATCATATCCATATCTACCCTTCCCACCTGATTAAGGTATTAAAGTGCGTAATGGTCTCGTTTACTTATTACATGCTATTACCCATCCTAATCCTATCAGTCTCGGAGGCATTTAGGACTAGTAATCCTAAAAGGGGGATATTAGGCTTATTTGTGGTTTTAAAGTAAAAATTCTGAAGCGATATACAAAAACATGTATAGCAAATTGAGGGAAAGCACATAACATATAAAAGGGGCTCAGATATACCTCCCTTACACAAAGAAGAACATAATTTAGCATGACTTACACATACTAGTTAAGGTCTAATTAAGTACTAAGCATGCAAAAACTTTAGGGATGAGGCTGACTAATTTACTGCATAATTCAGATAAGAAGCCCAAACCAGGCCTGCCTGTTAGTTGTAGTTATTAACAGAACTGGTTTAATTTAAACTTTACCCTAAGGCTTGCCTAAGCGGGTCAAGGATCCTATGGGCATGGTATCTACTAAATTCAGAATGCGATAACCATAAACTGAATACCTATTGATTAAGAAAGGTTGTAAGATTATTAAAGAAGGCAAGTTTTTACGAAGGTTATAAGTTCTACAAATGATGACACATGGTTATTACCGATTTTAGCCTTATATGTGAAAGGAGCGATTTAGATTCAATTAATAGTTCCTATAGACATGCTTTCTATACGTTGTTGATTTTAAGCCTTTGTAGATATGGTGAAAATGTGTAAGCCTTATAGGCATGATATCTAGATGCTGAATTTCATTTAATGCCTATGAACATGATTGCTAGATGAAGAATGGATGTATAAGATTTAGAAAGACCTATAGGCATATTTTCTATATGCATATGCAGAATTCAGATTTCCAGATACTTATGGACATGATTTCTATATGAGAGAATGTAGAATTCAGAAATACCTATAGGCATGGCATCTATGTGAGAATGCAAAATTCAGAAATACCTATAGACATGGTATCTATATGAGAGAATGCAGAATTCAGATATACCTATAGACATGGTATCTATATAAGAGAATGTAGAATTCAAAAATACCTATAGGCATGATATCTACTCTTTGCATACATAGTTGCTCGCCCTTTTTCACTAGCCATCCTCAAGAGTTTATTACAAATTATTACAGCCCAAAATAAAGTAAAAGAATACATCAGAAATTAAAAGTACAACCAAGGAGGGCCTGATTCAGACTTTATGTCTGAGATATGAGGTAAACCAACTCCAAGAGATCATGATCCAAAGCCTTTCTCCCATTTGGATGTGGCAAAGTTCCCTAAGAGCCTCAAAGGGGACTCTGGGAAATGCTCATACCCAAATATATTATTAGATTAGGACAAGTATAGTGTGAAAGGCCAGCCCTCAAGTGTCCAAGTTCAGAAGGAACTCAAGGTCCCAAGGCAAGGCTCACAAGAAGGGGGCAGAAATTAGATACTAAGGGAGAGTGCAAGTGCAGAAGCAGAATTCTGAGAGGGGAAAAGGAGAAAGGAGAGGGAGATAAGTATACATAAGGGGTTTAGGGGGATAGGGAAATTGAAAGAGGCAAGGGCAGGCTGTGGGCATGCCCAGCAATGGAGAATGCTAGCATACTATAAGCTTGTCCAAACACACATTAATAGAGGCTAGGATCCCAAAGGATCAGGTTTGGTTCATGGGCAACAATTTACACATTGCCATGCACCAATCCATAACTTAAACACACAAGGGGGTGGGGAATAGGGATTCATAATAGAAACAGGTAGAAAAGAAATCAGCATGATAATTTGAATGTTGAACTATATAGAAACAGTAAGTGGACATAGATACAAAAGTAGTAAATAAACACATTGTTGTGGTGCTAAAGCTTAAATCAGGACGTACCAGTTTCAAAGAAACAAATAGAGAAAAGCAGTAGGTTTTGTAAGCAGGCCATAGTGCAGACAAAAAGAGAGAATACTATTGTGTATAAGTGTGAGTTCAGAAAGATTATGAATAAATGAGTGTTGTGAGTTAATGAATGAGTCGTGCATTTATAGTGTGAAAATCAAGCAGATATAAGGTAAGAAAATAGTTAAGGAACTGAATATCAATCAAGAATCAATCACACAAGACTTTCTTTAATTAAGGAACTCAAATTCAAATGGGAAAACTATTTAAGAGAAGAAATCAAATAAACATCTTGTACAAAACATGCAGTTGGGGTAAATACATAAAAGCTACTTAAGGGCAGAATTTTAAAATACATAGTTGCATATATAAGTTAAGAAAAATCAATTAGTAGCCAGTAAATCAAGGATCAGAGATTTTGTAATCAATGGTCCATGAATGAACCAAGTCAGAAAAGTTAAAGAAAGTTAAATAACTTAAGTCGAGTCACAGGAAAATCAGCAAACAAAGAAAGAAATCAATCAAACCTATACATAAGGGAGTCTGAACTAATCACAAATTTGAAAGCCATTCTAGAGGGAAGTTCAGCACATATAAAGAGCATACAAACATGTTAAGCTGAAAGAAGATGTCGTGTGAATGCAAAATCAGTAGATAATAGACTATAGGAGCATGGTAGTCACATAGGTTAGCAATGTAGAAGAGAAGTAGCATCTAGTAGCATACAAAAAATCCAGTGTAAAAGACCTTAGAAAAGTTTAGTGGAAAATCAGAACTGCTTAAAGAGACAGGGGTTGAGACAAAGAATTTCGAGACTCAGTTGAGAAACAAGTTTAGAACCTCGAAATAGTTAGGGTTTCTGAAATCAGGCAACTTTAAAGATGAAGAACAAACATATCATATAGCCAATGTTCTCAAACTCGGATGAACCCCTAAATTTTAGGGTTTTACCATCAATCGATGCCGAGGTGAGAGGGAAAGTAATTAGGAAAGCAAAAGATACTAGTAGAAACAAGTTCAAAGGTCTCATAAAGGAACTGGGACGTTCGACATGCTTTTTCAATAAAAGAAACTCATGAGAAACAAAGTAAAAGAGTAATGTGCGACTCACAGTAGAAGAACTGGTAGAGGAAACAAATAAGAACATGGTAGGAGAATCTTAACAAGAGCACAGTAGGAGTAACATAGTAAAAGAACATGGTAGAAGCAATTTAACAAGAACACGGTAGGAGCAATATAATAAAAAAAACATGGTAGAAGCAATTTAACAAGAACACAATAGGAGAAGCGTAATAGAAAAACACACAAGAGAAAAAGAAAAATTAGAGAAACATATAAGAAAATCAGAGAAACACACAAGAGGAAAAGAAAATCAGAGAAACATAACTCAAAACCCTAGATCGGAAAAATAGAGGTTTTGAAAGCTAGTTTTTAAAAGAAATATCAAAAAATCATTAAAAAGCTTAGGGAAAATACGAATTTGGAACAGATCTAAAGAGATCAGAAAAACCTCAAAGCTAGGGTTTAGAGGAATCAAAACGGTAAGAAAGGCTTGGATCTAAGCAGGAGGAGTTGAGGCCAGGCTCGAACAGACACGTCTTGCCGGAGCAAGGTCGGAGATGGCCGTGAAACTTGAATCGACAAAGGTCTGGACCCAACTCTTTGTGGTCGAGTTATGAAGCTTTAGTTAACCAAACGTGAGGAGCCATAGATGGTTTGGTGGGTGGTGAAAGCACCATGGACTCAGGTGAGAAGGTGGCCGGAAAAGATGAAGGGAACTCATTGGAGAGGAGGGAGAAGGGGGAAGGTTCTAGAGAGAACCAGAGATGGAGAGATAGAGACGAGTGAGGCAAATGAGGGGTTTGGGGGGGGTCGTTTGGCTTAATTAGGTAAGAATAAATTTGGGTCGTTGATCAAAATTGATCAGCGGTCAGGATTTAATCTGGGTTAGGTCGGGTAGATTTAGGGTTTGGGCTTGGGTCTTAGGGCTGGTCTAATTGGG
This sequence comes from Nicotiana glauca, assembly GCA_026770625.1. NCBI lineage: Eukaryota > Viridiplantae > Streptophyta > Magnoliopsida > Solanales > Solanaceae > Nicotiana > Nicotiana glauca. The sequence goes on from MU739717.1 coordinate 26,281, forward strand.
GTTGGGTATTGGGTTTAATCAGAAATGGGCTAGGAATTGGGGGTTAGATTTAGGCTAAATTTGAAAGCCAAATTTGGCTATACGTTAAATAGCCCTTTTTCCCCATTTAATTTATAAAAAATAGTAAATAAATTTCTGAAAACTAATTGAAAGTACTAAAATAATTTATAATATATAATTAATAATTTAAAAATACAGGACTTAATTTTAGGAATATAAACTTAATTGAAAATTTTAGGAATATAAACTTAATTGAATCTTAAAGTGGCTAATATTGTAATTATATGCAATTTAGCTTAAAAATACTAAATAAATTTTTAAAAATAAGTGAAATTACCTTAGCTATATTTTAGCATAAGTATAAAATTTCAATAAATGAATTATCAAAATAATAATTTGAAAATAATCATTGGGTTTTTATGGATAAAAAAGGGAAATAAATCAGTTTAAAAACCTTACAAATTATGGAAAAATAGTAAAATGCTTGGAAATACTTATATATGTATATATATGCTATTTTTAAAGATATTTTGCATATAAAATATATTTAAAAAAATTGGGTATCAACATGAGATAGTACAAATCTTGTTATGCAACATGTTCTTTGTAGGCAGAGTTACTAGCACTGGAGCGGGGCCTTAAAATAGCTTTGGATATGTCATTCCCTGCACTAGAAATTGAATCAGAATCCTCAGACATAATAAAAATGATTATTTAAGACAATGCCCTCACAAACAATACCTTACTCAACTATAATTTATTGATGCACCAACTGAAAATCCCAATGACGAGGCACAACTTTTGGGAAGGCAATTCAGTGGTGGATCGTCTAGCTAAGGAAGCAATCAAATATTTCAACTATGATAGATGTTTTCACCTTGCACGCCTACCTCTTTTTGTTGAAGATATTTTTGAAAAGGACATGCAAGGTCTTTATTTTGGATCTAGACTATTAAGTACCAGTGTTTGTAATAGCCTAGTTGCTTTGAACAGTAGTAATATCCTAAGGGACTATGTAGTAACTATGAAAGTCTTTTGTTATTATTAATATATGCTTCCTTTACGTTAAAAAAAAGGATATTAACAGAGGTGGACCTACACAGGGGCTTGGGGGGTCACAGGAACTCATTAACCTCAGTAAAAATCATGTGTATATATTTAATATATAGTTGTATATACTATATGGATCCCTTAAATATTTTTCTTGGCCCCTTCAATAATTATAGGCGAGCTGGAGTGATGGTCTGTGTGCTCTGTGAGTTTTGTCCCTTAATTGACTAACGACCTGGGTTCGAAAGTAACCATCAGCAAACTCCCTTTTTTAGTTGTTTTACTTTTTGGTTTGCTTTTTCTGACGGGAAATATGTACTAGAACTACTGTACAACAGTACTCTGACGACCCAAAGGGTCATCACTTATTTTCTCATTCGTTTCGTGCTTCCGAGGCCTTGAAAACCTCATTTTTACTTGCCTCGATTTGCGTGCACAGTCCGGGCGCGTAGCCGAAAAGCTTTTATGTTGAAATATGTGAATTATGTGAAAAATTTAAAGAATTTTGATATTAATAAGATTAAAGTTGACTTTGGTCAACATTTTGGGTAAACGGACCCGGACCCGAGATTGAACGATCCGGGAAGGTCCGTAGAAAAATATGGGACTCGGGCATGTGCACGGAGTCGAAATCTGAGGTCTAGAACCCGAGTAAAAGAATTTTCTGTTAAATTATTGTTCTGAAATTGTTAAGGAAAATGGAAATGAAAATTGATTAAAAGACTAGGGTATCGAGCTAGTATTTTGGTTCCGATGCCCGGTACAAGTCTTATATATTGTTTAAGTGCTTTCTGTGAAGTTTGGTCGAAATCGGATGTCGTTTGACGTGTTTCAGACTATAAGTTCCAAATTTGAAAGTTTATGAAGTTTAGAAGAAAATCATGAGTTTTGAGGCTTGATTCTATGTATATGATGTTATTTTGGCGATTTGATCGCGCGAGTAAGTTCGTAGGATGTTTTTGAGGTTGTGTACATGTTTGGTTTGGAGCCCTGAGGGCTCGAGTGAGTTTTGGATAGGTGTCGAGTTGCATTTTGAACTTTGAAAAAATTACAGGTCAGGTCTGGTATTTTCGCATTTGCGAAAATTTTCTCGCAAATGCGAGAGTCGCAATTGTGAATTCCCCATCGCAAATGTGAAAAGAGGGAGGCCTGGCAGGTATCGCATTTGCGAAGAAATGATCGCAAATGCGACCACTTGATCGCAAATGCGAGAAATGGGAGTTCTGGGGGGATCGCAAATGCGAAGGGGCCAGGGATCGCAAATGCGAGGCCCTCTTCGCAAATGCGAAGGTCCCATTTTTGCCCTGGCTTCGCAAATGCGAAGCTTTGTTCGCAATTCCCACATCCGAGGCC
>MU739717.1:37801-59392 GCA_026770625.1 Nicotiana glauca
AAAAAGGAAGCGTTGTTGATTATTCCCTTGCCGGGACGTTTGGTTGAACTTGCTGGTTTCTCTCCCTTGCCGGGATTTTTGTCAAATGTTTGCTTATTGTTATGTCCCTTAATTGTGACTGTTGTTTGAGGAGTCAGACCATTAAATGATATTGAGGATCGGGTTGCGCACCGCAATAATGATATATGAGGGTCGGGTTGCGCGCCGCAACAGTGATACCTGATGAATGGTATGGGTCGGGTTGCACGCCACAATAGTGGTATTTATGGGTCGGGTTGCACGCCACAACAGTGATATTTGTGGAGCGAGTTGCACGCCGCAACAGTGATATTTGTGGAGCGGGTTGCACGCCGCAACAGTTATTGATACCATGTGTTTGTATTGAGTATTGTTTCCTTGTTCATTGTGAATCTAAGGTGTTCTAGTTTGTTACTTGGGATTACTATTGAAATTGTATCTCCCCATAGCATGTCTCCCCCTCCCATGTTGTTAATTGCCTTGTATTCGATGTTCCGTTGTATATTTATGTAACGACCCGGCCGGTCGTTTTTAGAATTTACACCTTGTTCCCCTATTAACTGCTTCTTCTAAGTTCATTTATGCTATTTTGGTTTGCCGGGACGTTCGGTGTTTGAATTTGGAGTGTTTTAGGACACTTAGTCCCTAAATGAGAGCTTAAGTGTTGAAAAATGGTCCGTAATCGGAACTGTGTGAAGACGGCCTCGGAATGGAAATCTGATGGTTCCGTTAGCTCCGTTAGGTTATTTCGGGGTTAGGAGCGTGTTCGGAATGTATTTTGGAAGTCCGTAGCTCATTTAGGCTAGAAATGTCGAAAGCTAGTATTTTGGCGATTTCCGATTGATAGGTAAAATTTTGATCCGAGGGTCGGAATGGATCTCTGGAAGTTTCTGTAGCACCGTCATGTCATTTGGGATATGTGTGCAAAATTTCAAGTCATTCGGACATGTTTTGGTCGGGTTTTTGATCGAATGTGTGTTTTTGAAGTTTTAAAAGAACTTAGGCTTGAAATAGATGTAATTTGATGGTTTTGGTGTTGTTTGAGGTGTTTTGAGAATTTTAACAAGTTTGAATAATGTTTTAAGATGCGTTGGTGCTTTTGGTTGAGGCCCTGGGGGCCTCGGGGGTGTTTCGGGTTGTATAGCGCTCTTATTTGATGTTCCCAACGCCGTATCTTTGGACATAAATGGGTACCATATTAAGTAAATGAGCTCCAAATTAAGTTTTTATTGAACCATTAGATCCGTATCGTAATTTTGGAGCCATATAAAAAAGAATCGTCGAATTTGGACATCGTATGAGGGAGTTATGCTCATTTCCGTGTCGGGAGAGTGTTGGTTGCTGTCATAACCGCAAAAGCGGAAGCTGACCGTGGAAGCGGGACCGCAAAAGCGGAAATAGAGCCGCAAAAGCGGTCCCGCATAAGCGAAAAATGTCCGCGGAAGCGGAAATATCCGCATAAGCGGAAAATTATCCGCAGAAGCGGAAAATTGGCCTGGGCAGAGACCTTAAGTTCCGAAAATGGCCCATTTTCTCCATTTTTGACTTCTAGAGCTCGGCTTTGGGAGAAATTTCGAGGGGTTTTTGCGAGCAACGATTGGGTAACGAATCTCTACTATCTTATGCTTAATACCTACTAATCTAATCATGATTTCATTCGTATTTTCGGATTTTTGAATGAAAAATGGGTCAAAATTCTTAGACTAAATTGTTGAGTTTTGAGTGGGTATTTGACCTCCGATTTGAGAGATTTTTATATGGGTATACTCGTGAGAGTACGAGGGTTATGAAAATGTAAAAATTATCTGATTCCGAGATGTGGGCCCGAGGGGCATTTTGGTTATTTTACATAATTTTGCGTATTAGCTTAGAATTTAATCGTAGAATCAATTACTTGAATTATTATTTACATTATGCAATTTAATTGAATAGATTTGAGCCATTTGGAGTCGAATAATCATGGCAAGAACGTGATTTTGGATTGAATTTTGAGTTGATTCGAGGTAAGTGGCTTGTCTAACCTTGTGTGGGGGACTTTGTCCCTTAGGATGTGATATTTGGTAATTGAATGCCTTGTACGTGAGGTGACGAGCGCGTACTTGAGCTAATTGTTGAAACCCTGAATTTTTACTTAAAATATTTGAACCGAGTTTCTTTCGTATTTGCTTTATTCTACTTGCTATTATAGCCTGTGCCGATATAGAAAAGTATGTTAGTTGCTCCAAATTGCTTATTTGCTTAATTTGCCTTAATCGAAATTACGTGGAGCATGTTAGGCCATAATTATTTGTTGCTTTCTATTGTTACACTTCAATTTCTGAATATTCTCTGATTTCGGTTGTGCATTTACATTGGGACTACGAGTTTGATTCCCGGGAGCTCCCCCCCTTGTTTATTTACTTTGGGACTACGAGTTTGATTCCCGGGAGATCCCCCTGCATATTTATATTTGGGACTACGGGTTCGATTCCTGAGAGATCCCCCTGCATATTTATATTTGGGACTACGGGTTAGATTCCCGGAAGATCCCCCTGCACGTGTTATGTTCTAAGACTGAGAGTGCGGGATACCAAGAGATTCCTGGCACAGAAATGATGATTTATTGAGGATACCAAGAGATTCTCGCGATACCAGGAGATCCTCGATGATAAATATCCGGTTATGGCTTGTATCTCTATTCATAGATTGTGTTTGTTCTCTGTTACTGTTTTACTTATTTTCTTGTTGGATTTCTGCTGTGATTATACTCATATTGTCTCCTCATTATCATACTGATTATTATATTTTTCTCAGTAGGGCCATGACCTTCCTCGTCACTACCCAACCGAGGTTAGGCTTGGCACTTACTGAGTACCACTGTGGTGTACTCATGCCTCTTCTGTGTATGCTTTTTTTCATGTGCAGATCCAGGTACTTACGGTCCGGCACATTATCAGTGATCCAGGAGTGATATTCAGAGACTTTGAGGTATATCTGTCACGTCCGCAGACTAGGAGTCTCTATCTTATTCCAGCTGTAGTATATGATTTTCCTTTCTTTCGTTGTGTAGAAATTCCGGAGTTAGGGCAGTGTATTACTTTCTATTAGCCTGTGGTTCCCGTGAGATTCCGGGTTTTGGGATTCCTGTTTCAGAATTTGTAGAGTCAAAGTGTATGTGCCAAGTGACAAGTTGTACACTTCCTGAAGTTATTTAACTTTTGACTTAAATATTTCCGTATTGGTTGTTACTTCCGCACTGTCAGGCTTACCTAGTCATTGTGACTAGGTGTCGTCATGACGTGTTCACGATTGGTGAATTAGGGTCGTGACAATTTATAACTGCACAGGTTATGTGGTGTCCAGTCTAGCCTCGCCACTACTTCGTCGGGGTTAGGCTAGACACTTACCAACACATGGGGGTGGTTGTGCTGATGCTACACTTCTGTGCATTTTTTCACAGGTCCAGGTTTTGAGGAACAGCAGCAGCAGTAGTGCGGGAGCAGGCTTTCATTTTCACGAGACTGAGGTAGCCTTGCAGGCATCCGCAGGCCTGGCGTCTCTTCTTTATGTTCTCTTTTAGACTGCTGCCTCATTGTTTCCGAGACGGACAACTTATATATTTCTTTCAAACCATTGTATTTAATATATTCTTAGTAGTTCGTGAGTACTGTGACACCAAATCTTGGGTAGAGGCTATTATTGACTATTCCGCATTTTGATTCGTATTTATAAATCAGACTTCCGCTATTGTTCTTATTAAATTTCATGTTCTTTATTGATGCTATAAAATGTTGAAATAATTATTTAGTAAGGGAAAGGTAGTTGAGTTGGCTTGCCTAGCTACCACGAGTAAGCGCCATCACGATCCCGATAGTGGGAAATCCGGGTCGTGACAAGTACTATTTAATAGTTGACTGATTTATATTTTAAAATTTTCCATTTCTGAATTAAATTATATTGTAATAGTTATACGTGATAGTCAACTTTATTATTTTATTCTTCTTCAAAATCCTATCCTCAAAATCAAAAACCCCAAAAGGCTAAAATCCAGATGTGTTTGGTGAATTGAAGCTTCGAGATCTTAGACACCAACTCGACACTCTTATATTGCACACGCAACGTGGTGACCCTAGATTCTCAGATTTGAAATGAATTGGTGATTTGGCAAAAGCGTTGGTTGAGGTAAATCTTGTGGAGATATATTCACTTGTTTATTGACTAGTAAAATTGACTCTAATTTTATCCATCACGACTGCAATGGTAGAAAGAGCATTTTCATCCATAAAGTATATTAAAGATGAATTGCGTAGTAGAAGTAGTGATGCATTTTTAATGATTAGTTTGTTACTTTGAAAAGGAAGTATTTGAAAATGTAAGCAATGATGCTACTATTGACTATTTTTATAATATAAAAAAGCGTCGAGTTCAAGTATGAGTGGATGATGTACTTTTGTTATATTAGTATCAAATTAAATATTCTATAACATTGAAGTTTGTATTTTGATGTAAGTTATGCCTTTTTTAGCTCTCTTTTTGGGTCAACCATAGATATTAATGTATGTCATGAATTGCTATTAAGGTCACTAAGCTAGTTTTATATTTTAAGTTTATTCCAGTTTAGTCCATATGTGCTCAAAAATGTGCAGGAAATCCTTATTATTTAACGAAAAGCTTATTTTAAAATTTGTGTTCGTATGTCAATTGAGAAGTCTGATGAAATCGAAGCGTAAGGTCTTCTTACTTTAATTTTGCTTTTTGCTTAGCAAGTTTATATTATATAGTGAATTATGTTGCTTATTTGGTCTATCCTAGAGTATATATGTATTCTTTGTTGGCTAATAAAGTTTTCGGTAAGTCACTTTAATGGCAGTGGTGCCCCCATCATATTCAAATCCTGGGTCCGTCTCTGGATATACAATAAACCAAACATAAGAGTTTGCATGTAATATGATGCAAAAGAATACCAAGAAAATAGCACAAGTGAAACACAAGAGAGAGAAGGCAAAGAGACTGATAGCCTGTTTGGCCAAGCTTCTCCAAGCTGAGAAGCACTTTTTGAAGAAGAAAAAAAGTGACTTTTTCATAATTGAAGTGTTTGGCCAAGATTTTAGAAGAAAAGACAATGCTTTTGAGTAGAAGCAGAAGCAGTTTTGAAGAAGCAGAGAAAAATAGCTTCTTCCCAGAAGCACTTTTTTGAGAAGCACTTTTGAGAAAAAGATACTTAGAATCACTTTTTAAAAGCTTGGTCAAACATAAATTGTTGCTTAGAAGTGTTTTTCCAATTAATTAGCCAAATACAAACTACTTTTCACAAAAAGTACTTTTGAAAAAAACGCTTTTGAAAAAAACGCTTTTGAAAAAAAAATACTTCTCAAACTAAGTTAATTTTTCCAGCTTGGCCAAACAGGCTATGACATTGTCATAATTTAAATTCACGTGATTGACATTTGGTACACAGCCTGATCCAAATGAAGCAATCCAGATGATATATCCAGACCATATGCATGAAAATCAATTAATCGTGAATGCCATTTGAAATTCATATGTTTTCAAATCAAATCATAATGGGGTATTATTATTTTTAGCCCACGTCAGAAATATTTACATATGGTAGCCGAACAACTGTATAAATCTTATATAATATTTGTATATAACATACAGAACGTATATATATACCAAAAATAATTATATTTTATATATTTTTTTGACTATTATTTTTACAGAGGCTATACAATATTATTTTTTCAAATATTTTTAAATCTGAAACCATACATGAAATATTTCTTAAGAGTAAAGAAATCAAAATAAACTAAAAGCTCTTTCATGTATGTCATGATCATCCCATTATTACAATCCAACACAACTTTCTTGGAGCCTCTGTATATACCAAAGATTATAGCTAAATACTTTGGACAAAATCCAACTAAAAGAAAAAAAATAACAACATAGCAGCTACCATGAAATGAAAATGGAGCCTCACCCTATATCTTAGGAGGAGAGTCTCTCCTTGGACCCTAATTCACTTTCAATAAATTCCATACATATGTTATTATTTCTAAGTGATATTGTATTAGTCCATGACCTCCTTTGGCATGCATAACGTTATCCCTTACTTTCATAGGCACACTATAAAATTTAAAATCTTATGAAATTTTCGGGATCACTATAAACACAACTTTTAAGCTCCATATTTTTATGGCTCCCGGAAATAGGTTTGTATACGGTCAAGATTACATGCCTCCGATTTATAGGCTCGAGGGTCCATCCTAGGCCCGAGTCTCAGCAAGTTCGAGTTCGAGCCCGGTGGACCAGGTCCGAGCTCGAAGATAGAGTGTAGTTCTCGAGAGATAGGAGTACGAGGAGTACTAAGGCTGAGCATGCTCGACCACGAAATAGTATCGTTAAGGATTTACAACAGAATGAGCTAGATTCTTGCCACGTCTCCAAAATCATGGCACAAATCCCGGAATAGGATTGTACGATTCCGTACTAGGCGGTTAGATAGTTGTACCAAGAATATTCCTTATTCTAAATAGAAATATACCTTATTTAGGGTTCCCCTATTATATAAAGGGGACCCCAATCATTTGTAAGGATCATCTAATCATTGAGAAAAGAATATACTTTCTACTTTTTGCCTATTGTTCATCAAAATTATCTTTTAGCTCTACTGCTCTTACTTTACTTTTCTTGCTTAATTATTCTTACTATTCCAAACCCACCTCGAGGTCACTGTTGTTGAGTTATATTAGTTTAATTCGCCTATTTCTTTTATTTCTGCTTCATATTTCTTGATTATTAATTGGTATTGAATCTAATCACGTATCTTTAAAACCACAAATCAAATTTAATTATTACTCGTATTTTTGAGGTAAACAGTTTGGTGCCCACCATGGGACTGAAGATAATAGTGATTGTTTCTTTACTGATTCTCATTACACATGTTATTTTTACACTTTTTCTTGTCAAGAATTTTTTATTCTCGTGCTGAAACATGTGTACCTCAAAAATGTACTTGTTCATGGCAACGAAAGTCTTGGTAAAAATAACAATGGGGGTCGGTGTACCACAGGTATACCCTAGGGAAGTGCCAAACATGGAACCAGTTGATGTTAGTTCTCATATTGCTCTAAACACCAACTTAGGCACAGACCCCTAAGGGAGTGTACGCACGGAAGCCCGACCAAGGAACCAAGGAACACCAGGAATAGGAGATGGGGGATTTAGCCTCCAAGTGATATTCGAGATGCTACAGGCTCAGCAAATTGCCATCGCTCAACTTCAGAGTCAGAATAAAAATCCAAATACTGTCGAACCAGTAGACTCTCGATGTACTGAACCGGTGCTAGAAAGATCAAATGGAAACGATTCGGGGACTGACACCACGATTATAAAGATGCTTGAAGAACTCACTAAGAGGATTGAGTTCGGAGAAAATAAAATCAAAGACAATGATAAGAAGGTGGAGACTTATAACTCTCGTGTAGACCGTATACCGGGGGCACCTCCAGTTTTGAAAGGATTAGATGCCAAAAAGTTCATACAAAAACCATTCCCCCAAAGTGCAACTCCAATGCCTATCCTTAAAAAGTTTTGCATGCCTGACATACCCAAATATAGTGGAACAATCGACCCTAACGAGCATATTCCTTCATACACTTGCGGGATCAAAGGAAATGATTTGAATGACGCCGGGATTCAATCATTCTTGTTGAAAAAGTTCGAAGAAACATTGTCGAAAGGAGCCATGATTTGGTATCACAACTTACCTTCTAACTCTATTGACTTATTTTCTATGTTAGCAGATGCCTTTGTGAAAGACATGCCGAGGCTATAAAGGTGGCCACGAGGAAATCAAACGTCTTCAAGATAAAACAAAGGGATGACAAGATGTTGAGGGAGTTCGTGTACAGGTTTCAAATGGAAATAATGGAATTACCACCGGTCTCCGATGACTGGCAAGTACATGCCTTTATGCAGGGTTTGAACGAGTAGAGGTTGATTGCTTCTAGATAATTAAAACAGAACTTGATCGAGTATCCAGCTGTGACATGGTCATATATGCACAACCATTATCAATCAAAAATTAGGGTCGAGGACGATTAGTTGGGAGCCCCATTGGGTTCGATTCATCCTAACAGGTTCGCGGATAAGCCCCCCGGGGATACGAACAAGGAATCGAGATCGAACAGGGAATGGTATCAACCATATGTCAAATGAAGGAATAACGGTTCAAGTCGAAACGCTCCTTGGAATAATCAGAGAGACAATTGAGGTCAAAGTCCTCGGGGACTCATGAGTAAAAGAGGATTCGATAAGCATATCGATCCCGCAGAGGAATCTCAATTATCGGAGTACAACTTTAGCGTGGATGCATCAGGGATTGTGTCAGCTATTGGAAGAATCAAAGACACCAAGTGGCCCAGGCCTATACAGACTGATCCTTCTCAGATAAACCCGAACTTGATATTCAAGTATCATGGCACACATGGTCATAGAACAGAAGATTGCAAGCGGCTAAGGGAAGAAGTGGCTCGGTTGTTCAACGATGGCCACCTTCAAGAATTCCTAAGTGATCGGGCTAAGAATCACTTCAGGGAGAAGGATGCAAGGAAAAATGAGCAAGAAGAACCACATCATGTGATCCACATGATCATTGGCGGAGTCGATGTCCCTCAAGGACCTGTATTCAAATGCATCAAAATATCAATCACCTAGGAAAAACGGACTCGGAGCTATGTGCCCGAGGACGTCTTATCATTCTATGACGAAGAAGCAGAAGGCATATCTAAGTCTCACAACGACGCCCTGGTAATCTCTATACTTTTAAATAAAATTCAAGTTAAACGTGTTTTAGTGGATCCAGGTAGTTTAGCAAACATAATTAGATTGAGGGTCATGGAACAACTCGGCCTACAAGATCAGATTGTACTTGAATCCCGAGTCCAAAACGGTTTTAACATAGCAAGCGAAACAACAAAGGGAGAGATTATCTTTCTAGTAAACATAGCTGGGACTATACAAGACACTAAATTCCATGTCATCGAAAGCAATATGTGGTATAATGTGCTCCTCGGGAGACCATAGATACACAACATGAGGGCAGTGCCTTCAACTCTTCACCAGATGATAAAGTTCCCAACCTAAGAAGGAGTGAAAACAATCTACGGAGAGCAACATGCCACAAAAGAGATGTTTTCCATCGAGGAAGTGGTGCTGGTACCAGAGCCTTTGACCTTGGAGAAATCGGGCATCAAAGGTAAATAGGTGGCCAAATAGCAATCACCGCCTCCAACCTTGATGGAGTCGGAGCAATAGGTAATCGAAGACGAAGATGAAGATTTCCTTACCCCTCAGACCTTCGTCATTCCCGAAGAATCTAATGCAACTAAATCAACTATCAAGGAGCTGGAGCATGTCATTTTGATCGAATACATGCCCGAGAGAAAGGTATACCTAGGAACAGGATTGACCCCTGAAATCAGGAAAAAACTCATTCAATTTATTATTGATAGTATGGATTGTTTTCCTTGGTCTCATTTAGATATAACAGGGATTCAATAGGAAATCACCATGCATCGGCTGAGCACCGATCCTAGGTTCAAACCAGTGAAGCAAAAAATGAGGCCTTAGTCCGAGGTAAAACATGCCTTCATAAAAGATGAGGTAACCAAACTTCTTAAAATAGGATCCATTCGGGAGGTAAGGTACCCCGAGTGGTTATCTAATGTAGTTGTAATTCCTAAAAAAGGAAACAAGTTTAGAATGTGTGTAGACTATAAGGACTTGAACAAAGCATGTCTGAAAGATTCTTTCCCATTGCCAAACATCGATAAAATAATTGATGTCATAGTTGGTCACGAGACCTTAGCCTTTCTCGATGCCTACTCCAGGTACAACCAAATCCAGATGAGCCTGGAGGATCAGGAAAAGACTTCATTTATTACCAAATTTGGAACTTATTGTTACAACGTAATGCCCTTCAAGCTTAAAAATGCAAGAGCTATATACCAACGCCTAGTTAACAAAATGTTCGAAGAACAAATAGGCAAAATAATGGAAGTCTATATTGATGATATGTTAGTTAAGTCCTTGCGCGCAGAGGACCATTTAGCTCACTTACAGGAAACAATTGCAATTTTGAGGAAATACAACATGAAGCTTAACCCGGAGAAATGTGCCTTGGGAGTTGGCTCGGGTAAGTTCCTCGGCTTCATGGTGTCCAATCGGGGTATTGAAATCAACCTCGATAAGATCAAAACTATCGAGGATATCACGATCGTGGATAGTGTGAAGGCCGTGAAAAGGCTAATAGGGCGAATAATTGCTTTGGGTTGATTCATTTCAAGTTCGTCAGATCGGAGTCACTGGTTATTCTCCTTGCTCAAAAATAAAAAGGATTTCGCATGGACCCCGGAGTGTCAGCAAGCCTTAGAAAAGTTAAAATGATATCTATCGGGCTTGCCTTTACTTCATACCCCGAAGGTAGATGGAAAGCTTTACCATTACTTGGCAGTGTTTGAGATAACGGTAAGTAGAGTACTAGTTCGAGAAGAGCAAGGTATGCAATTTCTTGTTTATTACGTAAGCCGAACTCTAGGAGATGCTGAAACTAGATACCCTCACTTAGAAAAATTAGCACTTGAATTAACAATCGCATCTCGAAAGTTAAACCATATTTTCAGTGCCATCTTATATGTGTATTAACCACTTACCCCCTTTAAAAATATTTTGCATAAGCCCGAGCTATCGGGTCGATTGGCTAAATGGGTCGTCGAACTTAGCGGGTACGATATCGAGTATCAACCCCGAACGACCATCAAGTCCCAAATCCTAGCTAACTTTATGGCCGATTTTACGCCGACCCCCGTACCCGAAGTGGAGAGAGAACTCCTGCTAAGTTCAAGTACAACATTGGGGGTATGGACCATTTTCATAGACGGTGCCTCGAATGTGAAGGGGTATGGGCTTGGCACTGTCTTGAAGCCACCTACGGGTGATACCATTAGACATTCTATTAAAACTTCTAGATTGACTAACAATGAGGCCGAGTATGAGGCCATGATTGTGGGTCGCGAGCTAGCTAAAAGCTTGGGAGCAAGAGTCATCAAAGCTAAGTGCGGCTCTCTATTGGTGGTAAACCAAGTAAATAAAAGTTTCGAAGTTCGAGAGGATAGAATGCAATGGTACTTGGACAAACTATAGGTAACTTTGCGCCGCTTCAAAAAGCGGACGCTGAACATGTGCCTCAAGAACAAAATAGCGAGGCCGACGCACTCGCCAATCTGGGATCTTCGATTGAAGAAAATGACATCGTCCCGCGGATTGTCATCCAATTATCGAGGTCTGTGGTTGAAGAGGGTCACGTTGAAATAAATTCGACAAGTTTGACGTGGGACTAGAGGAATAAGTACATCGACTATTTGAAAAATGGAAAGCTCCCCCAGGATCACAAAGAATCAAGGGCTCTACGAACCAATGCTGCTAGGTTTGCCCTAGACGGGAATAGAACATTATATAGAAGAACGTTCGATGGACCATTGACGGTATATTTGGGGTCGGGGGACACCGATTATGTTCTTCGAGAAATCCACGAAGGCACCTGTGGGAATCACTCCGGCACCGAGTCTTTAGTTCGCAAAATCATTAGAGCAGGTTACTACTGGGATAGCATGGAAAAAGATACCAAAGAATTTGTCAAAACAAGTGATAAATGGCAACGATTTGCACCGATCCATCAGCCCGGAGAACAACTCCATTCAGTCTTATCTATGTGGCATTTTATGAAATGGGGAATGGATATAGTCGGCCCTCTACCAACGGCCCCAGGTAAAGCTAAGTTTATTTTATTTATGGCTGATTATTTTTCTAAGTGGGTGGAAGTACAGGCCTTCTAGAAGGTCCGAGAAAAAGAAGTTATTGGCTTCATTTGGGACCATATCATATGCCGATTCGGGATACCTGCCGAGATTGTGTATGATAATGGAAATCAATTCATTGGCACCAAGGTGATAGAGTTCCTCGAAGCACATAAAACAAAGACGATATTATCGATACCGTACAACCCAACTAGAAATGGATAGGCCGAGTCAACAAACAAAACTATCATTCAAAACTTAAAGAAAAGGTTAGACGATGCAAAGGGGAAATACCCGAGGTCCTTTGGGCATATCGAACAACATTAAAGTCTAGCACGGGGGCTACCCCATTCTCTTTAGTGTATGGATACGAGGCCCTCATCCCTGTCGAAGTCGAAGAACCCAGTGCTAGGTTTCCACATATGTCATAGGAATCAAATCACGAGGCCATGAACACTAGCCTCGAGCTGCTAGATGAAAAACGAAAAATAGCCCTTGTTCGGATGGTCGCACAAAAGCAAAGGATCGAAAGGTATTACAATAGAAGGACCAATATCCAACAATTCAGAATCGGGTACTTAGTTCTATGGAAAGTTACCCTCAATACTCGAGACCCAAACGAAGGGAAACTAGGCCCGAATTGGGAAGGACCATACCGAGTCCTCGAGGTTGTCGGCAAAGGATCCTACAAACTTGGCACGATGGAAGGTGAACAACTACCAAATAACTGGAACGTATCATTATTCAAACTGTACTATTGCTAAGGTATGGCTTTATCCTTTTGTCTATTTGATTTTAAAACTAACTCATTGCAGATTTACAATCGAAGCTATCAAAGACACCCTTTTTGCACGAAGGCCTTAGGTTTTAAAGCATGTGTTGCACTCTTTTTCCCTTAGATCGGGTTTTGTCCCAAAAGGGATTCGATAAATTCAACCCTCAAATAATTTAAAGGCTTCGATAACATCTGCCTTCGAAAAAACCTCAAGAGGTATTCGATTATGTTTACATAAACAAACTATTAATAAGGTTCCAATTCATCGAACTTTCGAAAAACCCAATGGGTACAAAAAACAAATGCTAAGGCGTAATTAAAATTTTCACTAAGTCTTTTAGCTGAAAAGAGGGAAAAATTATATAGCCATCCTAGAGGCCAAATTTGCCCATTTTAAAGAGCCTAAGGGCCGATTTAAAAGAGCTTAAGGTCCAACTTAAAGAGCCTAAGGGCCGATATATAAGAGCCTAAGGGCCAACTTCGAAAGGCCTAAGGGCCAAAACATATAGTTCGAAACACCGTTCTCACTCAACTCGGACCCAAGAATCCCGATATCCCGAGCATGCATCGAATCGATTCAAACATAGCTCGAGGATCATTATTACTGGCAAAGAAGGCTTTGTTGTTCGACGTTGTAGCTTGATAAGCCCTCGAAATAGCTTGGGCCGATACAACCGAATCAGGTGGTTGAGGGTGAATTCCAAGTTTCCAACCCCCTGGCCTTCTCGAAAAAGTAGTGCAGCATGATCACGATGCACCAAAACAAGGGGTGAATTTGGCCGAGGGTGACTTCGTATGTTTTCCAAAAGTCGATTACCACCAGATCGAGGGGATCAGTGTGAAGGGGTAAGTGTAAACACTTAAAAAACCCTCCACGTGGCTAGTAATGCTTTCCTCGGGGCTCGGGATTTGAACCAAGATTTCATCGCCCCAGCCGCAGTCCCTCTTTATTGCTTTGAGGTTCTTCTCTAATATCATACTAATATATCAAGATACATGCTTGCATCGGCCCGGGACATCAGGGTGATTCTTTATACTGAAAGCCTTCTTAATTACGCAAGGGCCGAGGGTGATTTCTTCAAGAATCGGTGGCACCACTAGTTTGGATGCCTAAGAGGTAGAAGAAGTCGACGCTTTATATTTTTTAGGGACCGTTTTGGAAGTTTTAGCCATGATCTTAAGCTAAAGAATACAGACGGTGTCGGAATATGGTATTTTTACAAGAACCTGGCATTTCTGGCGCTTAAAGAGACAATGGAAACAGATGATTAGAGAAAGAGATGAAGAAGGAAAAAATGTAATGAAAGAGTAAAGTTCTTTACTCAAAGAAATATCCTCATATTTATAGAAGGGCAACGACGGTTCGGCGGCACTAGTGGCCGACTAGTACTGGCGTGCATTCAATATTTTGGGAAAGTGGACCAACAGGATGTTTCAGTCACTTTGGGCGCCTGCATCACTGAAATGATATCATCATTAAAGACTCAGGGAAAGAGAGGATCATGTTGTTTCTTATCATCTTACTCTAAGAAACGCGGAGACTATCTGTATACTGTCAAAATCACATGCCTCCGATTTATAGGCTTGAGGGTCCATCCTAGGCCTGAGTCCGAGCAAGTTCGAGTTCGAGCCCGGTGGACCAGATCCGAGCTCGAAGACAGAGTGCAGTGCTTGAGAGATAGGAGTACGAGGAGTATCAAGGCTAAGTATGCTTGACCACGAAATAGTACCGTTAAGGATTTATAATAAAATGAGCTGGATTCTTGCCACGTTCCCAAAATCATGGCGCAAATCCTGGAATAGGATTGTATGATTCCTAGGCGGTTAGACAGTTGTACCAAGAATATTCCTTACCATAAATAGAACTATACCTTATTTAGGGTTCCCCTATTATATAAAAGAGACCCCAATCATTTGTAAGGATCATCTAATTTGAGAAAAGAATATACTCTCTACTTTTGCCTATTGTTCATCATAATTATCCTTTAGATCTACTAATATTACTTTACTTTTCTTGCTTAATTATTCTTACTATTACAAATCCACCTCGAGGTCACTAAGCTCGAGGTCACTGCTGCTGAGTTATATTGGTTTGATTTGCCTATTTCTTTCGTTTCTGCTTCATATTTCTTGATTATTAATTGGTATTGAATCTAATCACTTATCGTCAAAACCACAAATCAAATTTAATTGTTACTCGTATTTTCGAGGTAAACAAGCTTGTAAATCTCAACAACGAGCTCAAAGTGACAGTTCATGAATGTATTTGTGCAATTTCGTCGATGATGCCCCTCGGGAGAGAAGTGAAACTTCGCCAGAAAATTCGTAGGCCGGATTTCTCCTTTAGCAATAATAGCTTGTTTGGATTGTTGTTACACATCGTTTCATAATGTATTGTACTGTATTGTACTGTATCGTTTGATAAATATAATGTTTGGATAGATTGTATCGTTTGTCATTGTTTCATGATATCATGCACTAGCAATATGAATAAAGAAAAATTATGATACGGGGTAAATTTATTATATAAAAAGATAGGTTAAAATAAAGTAATTTAATAATAATGAAGGGTGAAATGAGAGAAAAGACAAGATAACGACGCAACCACACCAAATCAATCCTTACATAAAGTGAAACATTTCATCGTTACGTAACGACAAATTTAACGATATGATACAATAAAATTTAAGTAACAACCAAAATAAATATCATATTTAAAGTAACAATACGATACGATATAATAGGTAACGACCATCCAAACAAGCTGTAAAAGGTTAGAGTTATTTGAGTTGAATTCAATATTTAAAGGATATGAGAATTAGCTAAAATGAGATAGAGTTACACCTTAAAATTGATATAAGCATGAATAGTAGCATGACATGTTTCGAGTCTATCATCAAATTAGGGCCTTATTTTTTTTTTCTTTTTGTCAAGATTAAGATATTTTTAGATGTGTTTTATGATTAAGACATTTGAATATTGAAATGGTATTAAAATCAGAATATAAAATAATTAAGATGTTTGTTTTCTTAACATCTCAATGCATAAAATTTGTTTTTATGTAAAAATTACTTCGAACAAATATAAATTTCAAATAGAATACTAATTATCTATTATTGTATTAATAAATTTTAAAAAATATTATATGGTGATTATTGCTTGTTGTTAACTGTGTTCTAGTTCGAAAGATGTTTAAATAGAAAAATAGATGAAGCAGAATATTAAATCCGATCCCACAAATTTCTTGTGTCTCCTTAAGGAATTATAACCCTTCCACAGTTGCCAAGAATTATAGGTTACTTCCTCCCATGATAGAATGGAAAAACGTTTCTGTGATAGTGGCAATACAAATCACAGAATTCCAACGAACTCAAAGATACGCTGCAAATCACAAGACTTACTGTTTTGTTTTGATGAAAACGATCCAGTAATTTAGTTAGGAAGAGGGAGAGTTGTTTGAGAGAGATATCTGTAAAAAACTGAGTCTTCAAACAAGGCAAAGTCTCTGGAATTTATAGAAAATTATTGGAAGAGGTGTGATGTTTGATTTGAAAAGGTGTTTGTTCAGAAAAAATGTTGCCTGCCGCAGTTACGCCAAGATCGCGGTCAGAGCAGCATGCAGATCTTGCAAATTGAATCTACCACGGTCCTACCGCTATTACACCAGGGTCGTGGCAAGAGTGACCTTCAGACGCAGTGTTCTGGTGCGGTACAATAGCTAACTGACAGACATTTAATTAATTATTAAATAATTAATTAAATAAATTTTGTCCAAAAAATAATCTTATCGATCGATCATTTGACTAATCCAAATCCAAATCCAAAGCCAAAGCCAAAGCCAAAGCCAAAGCCAAAGCCTAGCCGAGCCGAGCCGAGCGACGACGACGGCGCGAGGGGTTTCCCTTTTTCTCAACCTTTTGAGAGATAGAGAATGAGTTTCTCAATATAAACTCATATTGGCTGGTTTCCCCATCCAATGTGGGACAATCTACTTTTCAAGACTTTAATGAATTTGAATTTTTCATTTCCCTCCAAAAGTCATCTCCTCCATTTCCCTTTCATTCCACTTGATTAAAGACAAAGAATGTCTTTAAACTCCAACAATCCCCCACATGAATGGGGAATGGACTTAAAGAAGAATATATGCATGAAAACTATGTGATTTGCAATTAAGGATTAGCTACATTTGGATAAGTAGGTTTCCTTCGAACTTTTCATAGTGAACTTATATCGGATATACTCGGTCAATCGGTAGATTTGATATCTTTGAACCGTCGAGCTTTGAAGTATACCTAGACCACACAAATCACACAATTAAACCTTAAACGTCTTTGGTTCTCATTGTTGTGTTCGTTTCAGCCATGAACACCTCCTAGTTTCATAAGTGTATAGAGAATTTGGCCTCGATAACTTCTCCTTGAAGCGGCTTACACTTCACACTTACATAGGTGATTTCTAAGCTGTAATCCCAGATATTACATTTTCTGATAATTCCTATATCAGAATTAGATAATCATTAAAAAAGCTTTAATCGCTTTATCATTGTTTCCTAACATTGTCCTTTCATGAGAATGGATTATTTTGACAATGTTCCACTGTCTTTCATAACTTTGTTTGATCTCCTTGAACCTAGATCTTGGGATCTCCAGTCTTCTAGGTAGAGTTACCGTTATGATTGACTTTCCATCGGCTACAAACCCATTCCCTTTGTTGTGAACTCAACTGCCTCTCTAGTAAGGCCTTTTGTAAGCGGATCCGACACATTTTCGTTTGACATTATGAAGTCAATTGAAATGATTCCTCTAGAGATCAGTTGTCTAACAGTTTTATGTCTTCGTCGTATATGACGACTCTTGCCATTATACATAACATTCTTTGCCCTTCCTATAGCTGATTGACTATCGCAATAAATGCAAATAGGTGTCAGTGGTTTGGGCCAAAACGGAATATCTTCCAAAAAATTTCGAAGCCATTCAGCTTCTTCACCGACTTTATCTAATGCTATGAACTCAGCCTCCATCGTTGAGCGAGCTATACAAGTTTGTTTGGATGATTTCCAAGACACAGCTCCTCCTCCAAGAGTGAAAATATATCCACTTGTGGATTTTGAGCCATGTGAGCCGGTGATCCAATTTGCATCATAATATCTTTCAACTACCATTGGGTATTTGTTGTATTGCAACGCATAATCTTGAGTATATTCTAGATATCCCAAGACATGTTTCATTGCCATCCAATGAGTTTGATCTGGATTATGCATGTACCGACTCAACTTACTGATAGCACATGCTATATCGGGTCTTGTGCAATTCATGATGTACATTAAACATCCCAAAACCCGAGCATAATCCAGTTGAGACTTGCTCCTACCTTTGTTCTTCTTTAACAGAAGATTCACATCAATAAGAGTTTTTGAAAGTCTAAAATTTAAGTGCTTGAATCTTTTAAGAACTGATTTGATATAATGAGATTGTGATAGTGCAAAACCTTGAGGAGTTCTATGTATCTTTATTCCCAAGATTACATCAGCAACTCCTAAGTCTTTCATATCAAATTTCCTGCTTAACATATGCTTTGTGGCATTAATGTTAGCAATTTCATTACTTATTATCAACATATCGTCTACATATAGACAAACAATGACTATATGATTTGGATTGTCTTTGATGTAAACACATTTATCACACTCATTGATCTTATAGCCATTTGATAACATTGTGTCATCAAATTTTGCATGCCATTATTTAGGTGCTTGTTTTAGTCCATAAAGAGACTTAACAAGTTTACAAACTTTCTTTTCCTTTCCCGGAACCACAAACCCTTCAGGTTGTTCCATATAGATTTTTTCTTCTAAATCTCCATTTAAAAANCAATTAACATCCGAATAGATGTAATTCTTGTTACCGGTGAGTATATATCAAAGTAGTCAAGACCTTCCTTTTGTCTAAAGCCTTTGACTACAAGTCTTGCCTTATATTTATCAATAGAACCGTCTGCTTTCATCTTCCTTTTGAAAATCCATTTATAACCTAAAGGTTTATTTCCAGGAGGAGGATCAACTAACTCCCATGTATGGTTGTCCAAAATGGATTGAATCTCACTATTGACAGCTTCTTTCCAATATGGTGCTTCAGAAGAAGACATAGCTTCCTTAAGCGTTTGAGGCTCATTTTCTAGTAGAAAAGTTAAGAAATCTGGACCAAATGATGTAGACTTCCTTTGACATTTTCTACGTCTTGGATTCTCCTCATTATGCATATCATCATTTGTTTCTTCCCATGGACGTTTATTCCTTGGAACAGATGTCTCATCTTCGTTTTTATATGGAAATATATGCTCAAAAAATTCAGCATTATTTGATTCCATTACTGTATTCACTTGAATTTCTGGATTTTCTAATTTGTGAACCAGAAAACGATATGCTTTACTATTTGTTGCATATCCTATAAATACACAATCCACAGTTTTAGGTCCTATTTTAACTCTTTTGGGTTTAGGAACTTGAACCTTTGTCAAGCACCCCAACATTTTGAAATATTTTAAGTTAGGACTTCTTCCTTTCCATTTCTCATATGGTATGGATTGTGTTTTGCTATGGGGAATTCGATTAAGAATTCTGTTTACTGTTAGAACGGCTTCCTCCTACAAGTTTTGTGGTAACCCAGAAGTTATCAATAAAGCATTCATCATCTCCTTAAGAGTTCTATTCTTTCTTTCTGCAATTCCGTTGGATTGTGGTGAGTAAGGGGCAACTTGTTTGGTGAATGATACCATACTCCAAACATATTTCTTCAAATGGTGATTCATACTCACCTCCCCTATCACTTCTTATCATTTTTATTTTACTATTTAATTGAGTCTCAACTTTATTTTTATATTGCTTAAATGTATTTATTGCCGCATCCTTACTATTTAACAAGTATACATAACAATATCTTGTACTATCGTCAATAAAAGTTATGAAATACTTTTTTTCACCGCGAGATGATATTGACTTCATATCACAAATATCAGTGTGAATTAAGTCCAAAGGATTTGAATTCCTTTCAACCGACTTAAAAGGATGCTTAGCATCCTTAGATTCCACGCGTATTTGACACTTTGTATTTTCACAATTAAACTTAGGCAATATTTCCAAATTGATCATTTTTCGCAATGTCTTGAATTTAACATGACCTAAACGAGAATGCCATAAAGAATTAGACTCAAGCAAATAAGAAGAAGATTCAATTTTACTCATATCAATAGCTATTACATTTAGTTTGAAAAGGCCCTCATTTAGGTAGCCTTTTCCTACATACAATTCATTCTTAGTTATTACAATCTTGTCTGAAACAAAAACGCACTTAAACCCGTTTTTAACGAAAAATGCAACACTAACTAAGTTCTTCCTAATATCTGGAACATGAAGCACATTACTTAAAGTAACTACTTTGCCAGATGTCATCTTTAGGCAAATCTTCCCATAGCCTTCAATCTTCACAGTTGCGGAGTTGCCCATGAAGATGGTCTCGTTTGGACCTGCAGAATCATAAGAAGTAAATAGCCCTTTGTTAGCACAAACATGTCGTGTAGCTCCTGAATCAATCAACCATTCTTTGGAGTTTCCTACCAAGTTACATTCAGAGAACATAGCACACAATTTTTCTATATCATTGTTCTTTTCAACAATGTTTGCTTGTTGGGTTCTTTTATCCTTCTTAGGAGCACGACATTCTGCAATTTTGTGCCCATATTTCCCACAATTCTGGCAGTTGCCTTTGAACTTCTTCTTAGGCAGATTCTGTTTTGGCCCAGATGGCTTCTTCCTTTTCTTGCTATTAGTTTGTGCCTCTTCAACAATGTTTGCACCAGCAATGGAAGAACTTGCACAAGACTTCTTTTTTGTTGCTTTGTTATCTTCTTCTATCCTTATGCGTACCACATGATCTTCAAGTGTCATTTCTTTGCGTTTGTGCTTTAGTTGATTTTTGAAGTCCTTCCACAATGGAGGTAATTTTTTAATAAATGCTGTCACTTGAAAAACTTCATTGATCTCCAAACCCTCTTCAAGCATATCATGAACCAGCACTTGCATCTCCTGAACTTGAGAGATAACAGACTTGTTGTCCACCATTTTAAACTCTAGAAACTTGGCGGCAACAAAATTCTGAAAACCAGCATCTTCAGTTTTGTACTTCTTCTCAAGAGCGTACTGTGAGCACGTGATTTTTGCCCTATATGAATTACTCCTATAAAATATCAGAAAATAATTTTTCCCAATTTTTGCAATTTTATGGGATTTTGGTTAATTGTTTGCATTTCTTTGCATATTTACTTTCATTAAAATCACGAAAAATAACAAAAATACCATGCATTGAATTTAGATTTAATTTCACATTTTAGGATTAATTAACAAAAAATATATTTTATAAAAATGGGAAAAATCACAAAAAATAGTTTAATTTGCACTTTTAATTTTAATTTTTGAATTTATGTATTTTTTTTCTTCGATTTGATTTTAATTAGAGTTAATTAATTTAATGAGCTAGGATTGATTCGATTTAATATTTAGTTTGGGTTTAATTTGAATTTATTTCGAAAATTAAATAAAAAAGAGTTTGAAATAGAAAGAATTAATTTGGAAAAGAGGAAAGGGAATTGAAGAGATAAAATTTTGGGCCAAAATTAGTTGATTTTTCTCCGAGCCCAATGAAATACCCAACCCTAACACCCATGACCCTAGCTAGAGACACGGAAATTCCGTGTCCCCTTCTCCTCAGCAGAGAGACGAGCGTTATTAACAGGAGAGGCTGCGCAGCAATTCAAAAGGGGAACCCCTCATTTATCCATGACCCCTTCATCTTCACAAAAATTGAAGACCAAAAACGACCTCTTCCATTGAAGCCACAGACACCGCTCCAACGTCTCCAAGCAGCAGCTCAACGCCACACACCCTCCTCCCCTTGAAACTTCATCCCC
>MU739718.1:6220-28986 GCA_026770625.1 Nicotiana glauca
TCCGTTGGAGGTGCATGAATCGAATCACCGTGCACCTGGCATTGATGACATTTTCGAACGAAGCTGAAGCAATCCTTCTCCATGGTTATCCAATAATATCCCGCTCGCAGGATTTTCTTTGCCAAAACATATCCGTTCATATGGGGTCCGCACACCCTTGCGTGCACCTCATGCATAATTCTTCCGGCTTCTTCGGCATCAGCGTATCTTAGCAAGTTGAGGTCCGGAGTCCTTTTATACAAAACGCTGTCGCTTAAGAAGAAACCACTCGCATGCCATCTAATGGTTCTCTTCTGGTCCCCAGTGGCTTGCTCGGGGTACTCTTGTGTTTTCAAAAATCTTTTGATATCATGATACCAAGGCTGAATGCTGGGTTCCACCTCAACCGCATTACAATAATTGCGCCTTTCTTTGATTCGAATTTCCAGCGGATCAATATGAGCATTGCCTGGGTAAGGCAGCATTGAAGCTAAAGTGGCGAGTGCGTCAGCTAGTTCTTTGTGGCATCGAGGAATGTACCTGAACTCTATTGACTTGAAGTGTTTAGTGAGATCTTCCACGTTTTGCCGGTACGGGATGAGCTTAATGTCTCGAGTCTCCCACTCCCTTTGTGCTTGCCGGATAATCAAATCGGAGTCCCCATTGATCAATAAGTCTTCCACTTCCTGGTCGATTGCCATATTCATGCCCATGATGCAGGCTTCATATTCAGCTGTGTTATTTGTGCAGAAGAATCGGAGTCTAGCTGTAGCTGGATAGTGCTGACCATTAGGTGATATCAAGATTGCTCCAATGCCTACACCTCTTGCGTTTACCGCTCCGTCAAAGAACATTTTCCAAGCACGAGTGTCTTCAGAGATAGGTTCTACTGAATTAACTTCTTCATCTGGGAAGTATGTGCTCAATGGTTGGTACTCCTCATCAACCGGGTTTTCTGCTAAATGATCTGCTAATGCCTGGGCTTTCATTGTCGTGCGAGTGACATAAATTATATCGAATTCAGTGAGCAGGATTTGCCATTTTGCCAGTCTCCCAGTGGGCATCGGTTTCTGGAATATGTACTTCAAAGGATCCAACCTGGTTATGAGGTAGGTAGTGTGGGCTTGCAGATAGTGTCTCAACTTCTGAGCGACCCACGTCAGAGCACAGCATGTTCTTTCCAACAAAGTGTATTTGGCCTCGTAACTAGTGAACTTCTTACTCAGATAGTAAATTGTCTGCTCTTTCTTGCCGGTTATATCGCGTTGCCCTAGAACGCAACCAAAAGCATTTTCCAACACCGTCAGATACAAGAAAAGAGGTCGCCCTGGCTCAGGTGGGACCAACACCGAGGATTTGACAGATATTCCTTGATCTTGTCGAAGGCCTCTTGACATTCGGATGTCCATTTGATTGCTGCATCTTTCTTTAACAGTTTGAATATGGGCTCACACGTGGTAGTCAGTTGAGCAATGAACCGACTAATATAGTTTAACCTGCCCAGTAAACTCATCACGTCCTTCTTATTTTTCGGAGGGGGTAGATCTTGAATAGCTTTTATCTTTGTTGGATCTAGCTCGATACCTCTTCTACTGACTATGAAACCCAAGAGCTTGCCTGATGGAACTCTGGAGGCACATTTGGCCGGATTCAGCTTCAAATCATACTTGCGCAACCGCTCGAAGAACTTTCTCCAATCTCGAACATGGTCATTCTGAGTTCGGGACTTGATGATTACATCATCCACATACACCTCTATCTCTTGGTGCATCATGTCATGGAAAAAGGAGGTCATGGCTCTCATATAGGTTGCCCCAGCATTCTTCAGCCCAAATGGCATGACCCGATAGCAGTAAGTGCCCCAGGGTATAGTGAAAGCTGTCTTCTCATCATCTTCTTTATCCATCAACACCTAGTGATATCCTGCGTAACAATCTACGAAGGACTGTATTTCATGTTTGGCGCAGTTATCAACAAGGATGTGGATGTTGGGCAGCGGTAAATTATCTTTGGGACTCGCCCTATTCAAATCTCTGTAGTCCATACACACCCGGGTCTTCCCACCTTTCTTTGACACATAAACCACATTGGCTAACCATGTACTATATCAGACCACCCGAATTACCCCTGTTTTCAACTGTTTTGTGATTTCTTCTTTGATCTTATCACTGATATCGGTTTTAAACTTTCTTTGCTTTTGTTGCACTGGAGGACAATCGGGATAAATTGGCAATTTGTGCACCACTATATCCACACTTAGTCCTGGCATATCATCATACGACCAAGCAAACACATCTTTAAACTCAACCAAGAGTTGGATTATTGCATCTCGAGTTTTCTCATCTGTGTGGATGCTTATTTTGGTTTCCCTTATTTCTTCGGCAGTTCCCAAATTAACCGGTTCAGTGTCATTCAGATTTGGCTTAGGTTTGTTCTCAAATTTTTCCAATTCTCGGTTTATTTCCCTAAAAGCTTCATCTTCATCATATTCCGGTTCTTGATTCATTATTTCACAGTTAGACATCGTGTTTGAGTTGGGGCATGAAGTCCACAAGCATGTCATGTTATTTAAAGCCGCATTATTATAACTGAAAAGAAAAGATAAAAGGGAAAAATAACAAAAATCAGACATATTAAAGAGAAAATGGACGATGAAATATTGATTTCATTTCTTGGAATTTTAGGAAGATAACAGGGTTTACATTCATGAATTCAAAAGACAAGAAACTAAAAGAAACATCCGAGTTACACCCTGAAATAACCCGAGATGCAGCAAAGGTGACAAGGCTAGTCTACCGGGACTCCCGCCTGATCGGGAAAGGCGTAGCCTTCCAATTTTGGAGTTTGGCGTCTGGTCCCATATAGAGCACCTCAGCGGTGCTAGTCCCTTCCCCTGGCTGGACCATGTTGGTTTCATAAAGCATTTGACTCATAGCTCCACAGATATCTTCTATTTCATCAGTCGTGAACACCTCTTCATCCCCTTCTATGCCGTACTTGGGCTTGACAAAGGTCTCATTGAGATGTGGAAGTGGTTGCGGCAAAATCCATCCATCTTTCTTTCTTTCATTGGCCCATTTCTCATCATCCGAGGTAGTGTGGAAGCCTATCCCGAAATACGTTTTTGCTGCAGGTAGTGTTACCGGTTCGGCTATTCCTTACAAAGCTTTTACCAACCCTTTTACTAGTTTGTAACCATGTCTAATCATTTCCTTGGCTACCATGATTGAAGCATTGGATAAAAAAGGCTGGGGGCATGGATGTCCTTCCTCATACTGATCAGCTGCCACGATTTCGAAGGCTTGATAGACAATATGCTCACTTCCCTCCCTCGCTTCCAGGCATGGGATAGATGGGTCATGATATATAGACTGCTCACATTCCTCGTGGACCATGATCTCTTGATCTTCATGCTCAAATTTCACCATCTGGTCGAGGGTTGAGGGCACCGCTCCTGCGGCATGTATTCAAGGCCTTCCCAAAAGAAGATTGTAAGATGTATCCATGTCCAGCACTTGGAAGGTCACCTCATAATCCACCGGGCCTATGGTCAGTATCAAATCAATTTCACCAATGGTATCTCTTTTAACTCCATCGAAAGCTCTCACGCAAATATTATTTGGACGAATCCTTCCCGTCCCTATTTCCATTCCTTGCAAAGTGGAGAGTGGGCAGATGTCAACCCCCGAGCCTCCGTCTACCATGACCCGCTTAACGTAATAACCTTCACATTTGACTGTCAGGTGCAAGGCTTTATTGTGGGTAGCTCCTTCTGGAGGTAAATCACTTTTACTGAAGGAGAGTTGGTTGATAGCGAAGAATCTTTCTGTCATTCTTTCAAGTTGTTCAACCGAAGTCTCGGTAGGCACATATGCTTCGTTCAGATTTTTCATGAGGATCTTCTGATGCTCCGCAGATTTGGTCACTAGTGACAGCAGTGACACTTGCTCAAGACACTTCCTCAATTGGTCTACTATTTCATAGTCTGGCATTTTCATCTTCAGAAAGAACGTCTCTGCTTCTTCAGCGCTTACCGGCTTCTTAGATGGAAAACGCTTTCGTGTGGCGCTGTTTATCTCTTTTATATTTGAATATTTTTCAACAGGGACTATTTCTGGAAATTGTCCCAAAATTTCCTTGCCTTTGTATGTGACCACTGTTTGTTGGTAGTTCCACGGCACTATAGAGGGGTCAGTCATGGGCTTCTGTGGTGCGCGTCCAATAACCACTGGCTCACTCAGCCGAGGTGGTTTAATTGTCCCCCGTGCCACATAGTCCCCTTTCGGCACATACATCTGTGTGCCCTTCTTCACCTCACACTTCCTTGGAGTGCTCACAACTAGTGGTTTCTCTTGACGACCTCGCGGCACATAAAGAACCTCGTGTTTAGGAGGCACCGGCTTTGCTTTTGTCTCAGTTCTCTCTTCAGGCTCAATGTTGACAACTTTATCCTTCTTTTCTTCTTTTCCCTGCTTCAGAGCTACCTTGTGTTTCCTTTCGGCATTGGCAATAGCAGTTATGGCTTTCAGCACCGGGTCAAAGTCTCGGTCTTCACAAATCATAAAAATTACCGGCCCGTTGTTGTGAGCGGGCAAAGGGTTATTGGTAACATTCGGGACTTCTTCATCCCTCAACACTATTTTCCTTTGTTCGATCAAATCTTCCACAGCCTTTTTCAATGTCCAGCAGTCATTGGTATGATGGACTTCTACCCCTGAATGGTATGCACACATGATACCCCGCTTATATGATGGTGATTCCGAATTTTGCCCGTTCGGGGGTATGGGTTGCAGCAAATTCATCTGGACAAACTTAGGGAACAAGGTGGAGTAGGGTTCACTGATTGGTGTAAAAGTTTGTCGTCTAGGTGGTTCCCGAGGGCGGAAGTTATTTTGTGGTGGTCAGGGGTTATATTGGTTTTGGTAAGGTGGCTGGTTTCCCTGGAATGGAGGTGGGTTTCGGTTAGCTTGTGGTTTCGGGTGGCCAAAAGGTTGAGCATTCATTGCCGCATAAGGTGGAGGAACATAAGTCATATATGTGTGAGGGTAATAGTGCTGAGGGGCTCTTTCTGAAAACACCGATCTAGGGTACCTTCTTCCGCCTGATACCGCCATCACTGTTTCTTCTTTCTTCTTGCCCTTAGCCATTCCTCCAGACCCACCTTGGATGGCTTGGGAGGTTGCCCTTATGGCTGACTGGCTCAAGATTCTGCCCGTTTTTAGCCTATTCTCTACCATCTCCCCGATTTTTATTGCCTCTGCAAAAGGCTTACCCATAGCGGACATCATGTTTTAAAAATAATCTGCCTCCTAAGCCTGTAGGAAGACAGTGAGCATCTCAACCTCATCCATTGGAGGCTTCACTCTTGACGCCTGTTCACGCCACTTGATTGCATATTCGCGAAAACTCTCTGAGGGTTTTTTCTTTAGGTTTGCTAAGGAGTTCCTGTCTGGCGCAATGTCTATATTGTACTGAAATTGTCGGACAAAATCTCGGGCAAGGTCATCCCAGATATGCCATCGAGATATGTCTTGATCCATGTACCATTCCGATGCTATGCCCACCAAGCTTTCTCCAAAGTAAGCCATTAATAACTCTTCTTTTCCACCAGCCCCGCGCAATTAATTACAATACTTTTTGAGGTGAGAAATGGGATCTCCATGTCCATCATACTTTTCTAACTTTCGCGTCTTGAATCCCATAGGCAGGTGCACGTGAGGAAACATGCACAAATCATTGTAAGAAACACTCTTCTGCCCGCTTAGACCTTGCATATTTTTCAGACTTTGCTCTAAACTCCTCATTATTTTTGTCATTTCATCCTGCTCCGGGGCTTTAGGGGTGTTGTCTTGCCCCGGTGTGATCTCATATGGTGGCCGAGAGTAGGCATATTGAGGATAGTGAGGAGGGTCGGCCTGAAAAATTGGATTCTGAAATATGAAGACCGAAAGGTCAAAAGCATGTTTTGGTATCGATGGTTGGGTAGTTGCAGAAGATGGTGGAGTTGTAAAGATGTTGGGAGAAATCCCAGATGGGAACACTCTGGGATGATCCTCAGCGGGTGTTCCGAAGAAGTTAGCAGCCATAGTAGGTTGCCCCAGAGGAATATTTGGGCGGCTGATAGGGATCGTGGTAGCACCTCCAGATCTAGGGAACAACTCCGGGAATCCGGGGATAGTACTTCGGGGATCCTTCCCATTATTCCAAGCATCCCACATTTCCATCAAGCGCAAGCGCAGGATCCGATTTTCTTCAGATGTATAGGATTTAGAGGCCGGGATCCCAGAGATTGGGCTATCTTCAGGTATGGGGACTGCAGGCAAGGTCATTTCAGATGACATCTTTGTTTTTCCTTTGGATCTGGTGAAGTATCGATGCGAGGCCAGTTTACCACAAACCAACCACGGTTTCTTAAATACTCAGCTGGAATAGACAGCAACAAACGGTTAGTATGAAACAAGTAACAGATAGGTAATTGCACATTGGAGTGTGATGCACCTATACAGTTAAATGGATATCTACATGTTTTCTTCAGTTGCATGCGTCATCCCGGCTTTTCTTCTTATTCCTTTTCTCTTTTCTTTCTCTTTTTGTTTTGTTTTCTTTCATTTTCTTTTCCTGCTTCTCTATTTTCATTTTCTGCTTTTTCTTTTCTTTGGCCAGGGTTTCTCTCAATGCCTTATTTTCTTCTTTTGTGTTTCTTTTCTCTCTTGTTTTTTTTTCTTTCTTTTTATTTTCCTCGTGTTTCTCTATTTCTCTTTTTCTTAGGATTACGGTCGAATCTTATGTAGATTGCCTACGTATCATGGCCCCGCATGAATCAAACCAAGCGTAGTTCTTGCAAATAAATGCAACAGTAAGAAAACAATTTTTTGGGAACATTCAATTTTTCATTAATAACAAATGCGGTTACAAAAGCTACATAGACTATTTGTTTTCTTTTCTTGCAAAAGGAAATTACAAAAATAGACTCAAAAGCAAAAATACAGACTCGATTAACTAAGAGTACATCAATGCTTCAAATCCTGGGGCCCGCGGAGCATCGTTCGGCATTGCCGCGGGCCTGCGTGTGAGACCCCTTTGCAACTGATCTAAATCATTCATGACTTGGCAAACAAATATCATCACTGAGGAAAAGGACGCAGTACGACCCATTCGCTCACCGTCCTGACACTTCATGACAATATAATGGGCAATGTTTCTGATCCTTTCTCTAATTCGGCCCTTTTCTTGAAGGAGTCGGCTTATTTTTTGTGTACGAGCTTCTAGCACCTGTGTGTCCTGGAAGTGCAAATCTCGTAGTAGTTTAATTTCCTTTTCCATCTCTGTAATTAACCTATGGCACTGGTTCATCCCGACTCGAAATTCTTTATCCCGCTGGGCTGTCTTTTCTTCCATAGTATTCATTTTTTCCTTCATCTTGGCGATGGTCCCCTCGTAGTTTCTTCTCATTTGCTGCACAAATTGGGCTCTTTCTTCAGTCCTTTTGGCCCACTACGCCCAGAGTCTTGCCATATTTCCCTCGGATATTTCTAGTTCTTCTTGGCAGTCCGAAATTTATTTCCTTAACCCTTTAATTAACCTCTCATCAGATAGACTTCTTTTTGATTCCGGGCATCTATTTTCATTTGCTTAATTTGGGCTTTGAGCGCTTCGTTCTCCTGAGCTAATTTCTTTTTATCACCCTCGTCGGCTGCAACCTGTACACTTTTGTCGAATTGGAGGTCCCGGACCTGTTGCTCTAACCGTCCTATTTTAGCTCGGTACTCCTTCTCCTTTGCTTGCCAATCCCATTGAACTTGGACCCCATCGGTAAACTGCTGCACGTGCGGTCTTTTAGCGGGTCTTTCTGGGATTTGAAATCTTTTGCCAAACCATGTCAGATACTTGGGATCTACCTCGCCTCTAGCTTGGTCTTGTATTATGGTTTTTGGCTCAAGGAACCGGCACTCATTCCATATCTTTCGGATTCTACCTTCAGGAAATGCAGCCTTTGGGTCCAACTCAATGACTTGCTCACTCAGGTCTTCATCATTATGCACTGTTTGGAATCTTCCAAATTGTCGCAAAACCCGGTAAGGAGCATAAGGCTGTATACTTCGGATACCCATCAAAAGAATATAGGGGACCTCTGCTGATGTATATATAGCTTCAGTAGCGGGAAGCCAACCATAAGCCCATTCGACTTTATCTGCGGTCAAGGATCTTAAGCATGATGACCAGGCCTCAGTACTTTCAGGGAACTCAATACCTGTCACCCGGGTCCCAAATTCTGCAATACAACTCAACCCGGTTAAAC
The DNA here is from genome assembly GCA_026770625.1 of Nicotiana glauca. Lineage (NCBI taxonomy): Eukaryota > Viridiplantae > Streptophyta > Magnoliopsida > Solanales > Solanaceae > Nicotiana > Nicotiana glauca. The sequence continues at coordinate 14,499 of MU739718.1, forward strand.
CGTAGTTCATATAGCCTGTGCGGTGACAGAGGTGTTCTTGCATCCACAACTGTAAGAGCAAATTGCAACCTTGAAAGAATTTCTCGCCTTCGCGACATTTGGTCAGAGCTCGGTACATTTCTGCTATAATCAGAGGAACCACTGTGCTAGTAGGTTTTTTCATGGCAACATCTAGCATCCCTACCAGGCCGAGGTCTATGTGACCATCTTTTCTCGGACAAACCACCACTCCCAGAAAGGCCACCATAAAGGCTAATCCCCGTCGAGCCTCCCATTTGTCTTTATTTTCGGCATGTGTCAAGCCGATGTTGAGCTCCTCGAAACCTTTTGGGTTACCATACCGGTGATATAGGAAATGCAATGTACAACACCCTTCTGCCAGATGCGGGTCCTAAATATCGCGGCTAATGTTTAACAAATCCAAGAACCTATGAAGGGTTACCGGTCGTGATGCCAGTGGGTATCTTCCTCGCAGGTTCCCGTTGAGACCCGCATATCCCGTTATCTCCTCTAATGTAGGTGTGAGTTCAAAGTCTGAAAACCGGAATATGTTACGGGTCGGGTCCCAAAATGGTATTAGTGCCTCAATGGTATCTTTCCTCGGTTTGATGTTTAGTAGATCAACTAGACCGCCCAAAATTTTAACCACGGTATCTCTGCTTCCTTTTCCTAGATCATGCCACCATATGTGAAGTTTCAAGGGGATCTCACTCAGGACTGAGAAGGTCTCGATGTTACTTGAAGTCATCCTGCACGTTTAAAAAAGGGAATTTTAATGACTTATTTTAAAAACTGGCTTTTTTTTGCAAAATTCTTTATTTAACCAAAACAAGGATTTGGTTTTGCGAATACAGCCTTTTAGCACTTCTGGGAGGAAGATTTTAAGGTTGAATCTGCAAACCATTTGAAATGACTCAAGGTGGTTGTTCTTGCAAAAACAGCCTTCCGGCGCCCTTTTGGGGACATTCAGCTTATTTTAACAAGAATGGCGTCACCCGACTTTATTTATGACAAAAATTAAAATTTTGACATTTTTGGCTATTTTTTGCAAAAGGGTGATTGGACCCTATGAGGGTTGCCTACGTATCTCACATCCGGTGAGAATCAAACCAGCGTAGTTCGGGCCGATTGGCCAAAATTAAAACTATTTTTGAACAACAATTTTCTTTCTATTTTTTTCAAATATTTTCTCTTTTTTTTCTATTTTTCATTTTTCAAAAATCCGGCAGCATTTCGGTACTATTTGGGCATTGGATTTTCAAATCAAATGGTTACCCTCACTTAGTCCTAACACTGCTATTTTTCTCAATGTCCATTCATTGTATACAAGCCGATCAACATGCAAAACTGAGCAAATAAATGCACAAGTAGCATGTAAGATGCATCAGGATGGTCATTTTCATTTCAGGTCACCTGTCCTAGACGGACCCAACCCCTGTGTTGAGTCCCCTAAGTTAATTGCACATGATGCAAACAAACGTCCTACTAGGTATCCGGCATGAGTTTATTGTTCTTCTAGGTTTAAACCCTAGGTTTATTGGTTTAGACCTGGCTTACCCGAGCGGACAACTCGAGCCGAGGGGGAGGCAGCGTACCGGAGATACAAAAGCTCCGCTGGCTTTGCAACTTATCCAACCTCGTTCTAAATTGGGAAAAACTCTAAATAGAAGAGAAGCTACACGAAGTGCACCCTTCTCCATGATGTAGAAGACTCAGAGAGAGGAAGGGATTCGTAACAATTTATATCTACAGGTTCAACAAATATCAAAGCGGTAAACATTTAGCACATATAGCATGGAAGCATGTAGAAAAATCAGATAAAGCCAAATATAACAATTGTATTAAGCTTGAATTCTTTGAACCCTGAATCGGAATTCTGGGTTTGTTTCCCCAGCAGAGTCGCCAGAGTTGTCACACCTCCTTTTTTACATACCTACCCCGAAGGATAAATGTATATGAGAGTTTTTCCATTTAAAGTGACATTATTCGAATTGAAATTATTTATTTATTTTTTAGAGTCGCCACTTGTGATAGGATTGGTTTTTGGTGTCCCCAGTCACCGTTTTAATTTAAATCCCAAATCGAGGAAAATTGTCGACTTCCCAATTGAAGTCTGCGAACCAGAAATTTTGTGTAAGGAATTCTGTTGACCCGAGAGAAGGTGTTAGGCACCCCCAAATCTCGTGGTTCTAGCACGGTCGCTTAAATTATTATAAATGGCTAAAATCTAATTTTTATACATATTCCAACCTATAGTGCAATTTTATAATTATTTGCCGCTTTTAATATTTTTTTACCAAAACGAACGTCATTTAAAAAGCGTATTTTCGGATCACGTCACATGAAATGCTCCTGGATCCTCGACACATTCTTATTCAACATTTTGAGATTTGGATTTGGGTTGCATGAAATGCACACCCGTATTTAAGAAGGTAAAATTATTTAAAATCGCGTCTAAAGAGACTAACGTGTTGTTATCTTTTGGGAAGGCCGTGAAATTTGCTAAACGGCCCGTCCCGAATTTCTCAGTATTTTTTAATTAAGTAGTTAATGAGGGCCCCACAATTTGTATATTTGTTTGGCGAGGCTCGTCTCGTATTATTATTAAAAGGCTAGCCCTAAAGCAAATTAAAAATTTTTCTATTTTTATTTGACTCTAAAAGGCTAATTAATTCACAAATATAAATTCGGACCTCGAATTCAAGTCCAGATTCAAACAAAAGGGGAACCCTCTTAGCTTGAACCCGCTACCTAATTCAAAACCCTATTTTTATATTTATGATTTAATTCCCATGTTCCTAATTTAATTTGTAGAAGAGTTTTGACCTATATCAAACCCCCTTTTTATATATATATAAGCTTTCTAAAACCCAATTATGTACAGAAACGAGCCACTCATCAGCCTAGGCCCAGGTCCAAAGAATGCAACATTAAAACAAGACCTGGGTCGTTCTCTTATCATTGAGCCCAAAATCGCCTGAAGGCAGGCTGAGCCACAATTTTAATTCAATTAACCACAGATTAAAGACTACTCAAATTACCTTAAATGTTTTCAACAACTATGATCAGAAGAAATGACACTCCCATAATTGAATTAATAAGACAATAATCAAATCATATATGTAATTGTTCTTTTAACCTATAATGATATTAATTATTCATAAACTGGAAATGATGACCTATTAACACAAGCAAATTGGTAATTTATGCATTAAGCCAAACTAACATTATTAATCAGCACTTCAGTAATTTGATTTTAGAACCGAGCCCTTGAAATTACTACTAGTTATGCCTAACTTTCTTCATATACAAAGTCTGCTAATGACTTTGATTCAATTTTCCTTTCCAATTATAACTAGCACAGTATTAGAAAGCAAACTAACTACTTACATGAATCAATGAAATAAAAATTATTTTTTCACACTTCATTCACATGCTAATAAACTAAACTATTATCTAAACAAAACAGTCCAGTCCTACTAATTAATAGTCCTATTATTACAGACTTCATTTAAATCCAATTGAGCAAACTAAAATGTGACTACAATATTTAACTACAAATTACAACCAAAATCTATTTAACCATAACAAAATAACAGATCTACAGCCAAAATTGATTCTGATTTTATTTTGTATTGTCAAGAGTAAGCAGATACATCAAAACCAGCTCAAAAGTGTACCTGGAAAATGTAACATAAGAAAAATAGAGTGGATCAGGAGGTCAGCAGCAGGAATTGGCAGGTTCAATTGAACAACCCAGCAATATCAACAGGAACAACAGCAAAATAATTCAAATAAACATTGAATAGCAGCAGATGACTCTACAAGCAACCAAACTCCTTCAAAATTAAACTTAGCTAATTTTTGAATGATCACTGATGTAAACTGACCAAAAATACCTTTGAATGCCTCTGATAAACTCAAAAGTATAGCAGAATGGGAGAGATTTAAGTAAAACTCAAAAATGAACTCAACTACCAATGAAATAGTGAAATTTTTTTTTGGTTTTTCAGAGATTTCTATTGTTTTTTTTGTGGGTTTTCTGTTATATCTAAGATCTAGAAAATAATTTGGATTTTTATGAGTTGAAATTCAAAAATCGAAATCAGATCTATGGAGAGGATTTTTTGGGGGGAATTTGGAGGCTGAAAACTTGTAGAAATTTTCAGGGGGGTTTCTCCCTTCTTAATCAAGGCATTTGTGATGCCTTTTACAGGCAAAACTAGGGGCCTCAAACAGATTTTTATTTTTCTGTCTAATCCCTATTTACTTTTCAGTTTTGGTCCTTCAGTTTTTAACTTGTGTTGCAAGTTATTACCACCTACTTCTTGAAATATTCACGTACACCCCTATCTAGAAGGATCTAGGGAATTCTAACTAAATCTACACATTCTTGTATTTTACTAATTACCCACAACGCCCTTGAATTCATTCAAAATTCCTAAACCAATCTAATAAACTATATCCAATCTTCCTAAAACTAATTGTCTTGCAAATGAACACTGAATATCAACTAAACTAAACTTAATTAAACTAACAAAGTGCTAATGCAATCAGATGACAATCAAACAATTTCAAAGCAGGTTGGCAATAGAATTGAGCTAAAAATCGAGAACAACAATCAAAATATAAGAAGAACATTCAACTAAAATAATCAATTTAAACTAATCGCAATCAAACCAACACCTAACAATTAGCTAACCAGACGACAAATCAGAGCTAATCTAAATCACGATAATTAACAGAACACATAGAACTAACCAAAAAGGTTAAACTACCTAAGTCCAAAATTCAAACTAAACTGGAAGCAAAACTAAACAATTGCACAAATGCTCATACCCATAACTGAGACAAAACGAAAGAAATTAGGAAAGAACTCACTGAATTAATTTTAAGTTGGACCTTTGACTGCCTTTTAAAGAAGTTCGAGGTGCAATGAAGTCGAATTCCCCATGAGAGAAGCAAGAAGACTCCGGTGTGCTAATTTAAAACCCATGAAGCGACTTGGGGTTTTGACTGATTTTTGGGCTTTGAAAATTCGAAGTGTTCAGTCACGATTTGAGGCAGATTTCTGATGGATTTGTGATGAGGAGATGGAGGAGGCTTGGTAGTGTAAATTTGGGTCAGTTTGGGCGGTATCGTCGCCGTGGACGGCGGAGATGGTGGCATTTATTTCGATTATTTGATGACCTCCAGTTGGATTCAATGGAAGATGAAGGCAGATTCGTAAAAGGGGCATCGAGGCGGTACTGGGGTGTAATTTTGGGACCCAACGGAGAAAGTGGCGATTTCTCCGGCGGCGGCGACGGCGTAACAGAGAGATACGAGGAGGATAACCTTTTGTCGTTAGGGTTATAGCATATGTTTGGACAATTTTATGTAAAAATGGGGAAGGGTTCTGGGCCGTTAGATCATAGGGAATTAATGGCTCATATTTGATCCCTGCTAAACGGGGTCGTTTGGTGTGACTGGGGTGGACCGGGTGAAGAATGGTTTTGGGCTGGGGCTAGGCGGGTATTGAATTGGGTTAAAAATAACCTGGGCCAGACGGATTCATTGAAATTGGCCCAATTCAGGGCAGCCCTTTCTTCCTTCTTTGTTTATTCCCTTTATTTTCTTTTTATTTCTTTTACTCATTTTTCATTTTGTATTTTATTTTATATTTTTGTATTTATTTATTTTTTGCTGATTCAAGAAAGCTGAAAATAAAACTCACAACCAAATTATACTAAAATCAGATTTCCTAATTAATTCATAATTAAATGCAAATTTAAACTAACATACAAAAAGTATCATTTTGTTATTTTCCTCCTATTTTGTTTTAAAACAAATTAATATTAATTAATACTAAAATGTGAAATTAAATCCCTAAACGCAAATGCATATTTTTTGTATTTTCATATGAATTATCATGCAATAATTAATACAAAATTCACAAAAAATTATAAAATAATAAAGAAATTATTTATTTTGAATTTTGGGAATAATTTGCTTTAGGGCAAAAATCACGTGCTTACAATAAGTGGTCGGCGTGCCACACGATCCCATTTCATAATATATAAGTGTTTCGATGGAGGATCCCAATAAGGGAAATTTGATAATACAACGATTTACCTGGCAAGGGTACAAATTACCAATTCAACTATCCCGGCAAGGGAGAATGCAAGTAAACAATTAATTTCCGGCAAGGGAGCAACAACAATAACCTACACGTTCCGGCAAGGGAATAATAATATTAAACAAACATCCCGGCAAGGGAACAATACTATCAAAACAAATATCCCAGCAAGGGAACAATAATATCAAACAAATATCCCGGCAAAGGAACAGTAATATTAAACAAACATCCCGGCAAAGGAACAATAATATTAATAACACATGAAGCGCAATAAACCACAACGGAGTCATAACAATTATAATACAAGACTCATAGGCATACTTGACACCAGCGTATAGATACTCGTCATCATTCCTATACGTCGTACTCCACAAATAGCACCTAACAAATAGGACACAACTCCTAATCCCTCAAGCTAAGGTTAGACCAAACACTTATCTCGCTTTGCAACCAATTCAAAATTCCAACAAGCCTTTGCCTCGCAAACTCGTGCCCGAAATTGTCAAATCTAGTCATAAACAATTCGATTCAGTCAATAAAAATAATAGGTATTAATTCCATATGAATTTCTACATTTTTCATTAAAAATCCGAAATTTAACTCAAAATCGCCCGTGGGGCCCACGTCTCGGAATCCGACGAAAGTTACAAAATATGAGCACCCATTCAACCACGAGTCCAACCATACCATAATTACTAAATTCCAACAACAAATCGACCTCCAAATCTTAAATCTAAGGTATAGATAACTTCTACCATTTTCAATTCAATTTACTAATTTCATGATAAAAACAACAATAGATTCATGTATTTCAACCAAAATCGAGTTAGAATCACTTACCCCAATCCATATGGTGAAAATCGCCTCAAACATCGCCTCAATCCGAGCTCCATAGCTCCAAATGTGTTAAAAATGGCTGAAACCCGCGTTTTGTAATCTGTCCAGGCAATTCGCAGTTGTCAAATGCGACTTATAAATCGCATTCGGCAACAGCGATTTGCCTCTGCCGCAGAACACAGCATTACCCGCCTTCAGTAAATCCAACATAACTTTTTGTATAAATGTCTAAATGTTGAACGGTTTGAAGCATTAGAAACTAGACTCAAAGACCTTTTATTGAATATTGCTATGCATCACACAACTCGTTATAACCACGTAGATATGCCCGTCCAAAGTGAGGTCTTGTGCATACTTATTTGCAAATTTTGTATATTATGTAATTTTCAACTTGGCTTAGACTTAGGACCTTCCTTAGACCTCATATTACTTATAGTATGTTTCATACACTTACTACATATCCGATTGGTATTCATAATAGTAATAGACCTCTTCCACATATAAACTAATATAATTAGAACACGTCAACTTCCTTATTTCGCCAAAACACGCCGAATTGTCCTGTGGACTTCCAAATCTAAATTCGGATACACGTCTAAGTCTGAAATCACCATACAAAGCTATTGACATCGTTAACATTCCATTTCGGGATCGTTCACTCAAAAGTTAACCCTCCGGTCAACTCTTTCTATTTGAGCTTCAAAAATAAGATTTGTTGTTTTTTTTTCTTCTTCTTAAAATTTAACTCTGAATCTTGCGAATGCCAAACTCGACCATACATGTGGGTCGTGATGCATATTATGAAGTTTCTCAAGGTCTTATGCCGTTGAACAAAAATGTGAATTCTTAAAACAAAAATTTGGGTCGTTACACAGCCCCTCAGCATAACAGAAATTCACAGCCATTTCATAACTTAAAAACTTTAGTTTAAATGAAAGTTATTCCACACATTTGTTCAACATTTTTAAATAGAGGCTTAGTCTAAGGATGAGTGAAAGCAGTAATTAATCAACATGTTCAATAGAAACTCACTTTAAAGAAAAGTGAAAAATAGTAAGTTCTTAAACTGGCCCTTCAGGCAAAGCATCACTCATGTACATGTATATATAAAGCCCCTCGGGCAAGCCTCTCTGTCACTCATTACTCAACTCTTACCAATCAGCGATCACACTCAGCACTCATACTCAATAGGTACCATATAGTAATCACTGCGGTATGCAGCTCGATCCGTATATCGCTGCGGCGTGCAGCCTTATCCATATATATAGTCGACTGCGCTCACTGGGGGTGTGCAGACTCCGGAGGGGCTCCTACAGCCCAAGCGCTATATCGATGTGGTGTGCAGCCCGATCCAATATATCGCTACAGCGTGCAGCCCGATCCATATACATATTGTTACGGCATGCAGCCCGATGCATAAACATATATAAAAATATATTGCTGCAGCGTGCAGCCCGATCCATAGATATGTAATCCTTATAACCAAGCCCTCGGCCTCTCTCTCTCAGTCATTAACCTCACAATCAGACTCTCGGTCTATCTTAGTCATCAACCCCATGATCACTCGGACCATCAGTAAAATAGGGAACTCAGCCCAAACAGTTTTCACATTTTTAAGAAATACAGTGATTAAATCATATTTAAATAATAAACAGGTAAGACATGACTAAGGATATGCTTTCAAAACAAATAGAGTGAGGAAAAATAGTGAAAGTGCCCCTAAGGGTCTCAACAGGTCGGCATAAGGCCCCAAACATGGCATACAACCCAAAATATAATATAAATCTCTAGAACATGAAATATAATAAGATTTTAAATCAAATACGTGACTTAACAATCATACGGGACGGACCAAGTTACAATCTCCAACGGTGCACAACTCCACGTTATCCATTTAGCGTGTTCGTCACCTCAAAGTAACACAATGATGTGTAATCCGAGGTTTCAAACCCTCAAGACAGTATTTACAATCATTACTTACCTCAATCCGAGCAAAAATCCTACTCCACAATGCCTTTGCCTCTCAAATCGACCTCTGAATGCCTCGAATCTATCCACAATAATTCGATTCAGTTAATAAAAATTATAGGAATTAATTCCATATGAAATTCTACATTTTCCATTAAAAATTCGAAATTACACTCAAAATTTGTCCGTGGGGCCCACATCTCAGAATCCGGCGAAACTCATAAAATCCAACAACCCATTCCGATACGATTTCAACCATACCAAAATTATCAAATTCCGACAACAACTCAACCTCCAAATCATAACTTTTTATTTTTGAAAAGTTTTACAAAAATTTTAATTCTTCCATTTAAATCTGAATTAAACGATGAATATAAACATTATTTATGAAATATAATCACTTTCGGATATATAACACTTGTCCCAACTGTTTTCCTTGAAAAATCTGTTGAAAATCGCTTTTCCCGAGCTCTACAATCGTCAAAATGAATAAAAATGGCTAATTGCCGAATATAAGATGTTTTCGAGGCAAGTCGCATCAATGAAATGCGACTTGCACTTATTTCCAGCCAAAACAAAAGGCAATCCCGGCCTTCACTAAATCTGTCATAACTTTTTGTACGAATGTCGGAATGATGAATAGTTTAACTTTATGGAAACTAGAATGCAATAGCTACAACTTTCATGTTTTACAAAATTTTCAGATTCATTATGGATTTCGAGGTATAAGCTTCCAAAGTAGCCTCCTTGCATCAAATATTTCTGGAAAATTTCGAAACAGCTTTATCAACCCTTATTCAATCGATCATACTTTCTGTTCAAATACCAAAATAATTAATGGTTTAGCTTTATGGAAACTAGGATGAAAGGGCTACAACTTTAATGTTTTGTAAATTTACATATTCCTTATGTATTTTGAGATATAAGCTTCCGAAATAGGCTCCACGATTGCACAGTTGTTGTCCTAGACAGCTTCTGCAGCAGAAAATTCCAGCAACCCTTTTTGTCCGATTTCCATTCTGTTAACTTTCTGAAATCCACCCGAGGCCCTTGGTACGTTAACCAATTATACCAACATGTCCCAAAATACAATACGAACATGATCAAGGCTTCAAACCACGTCAAACAACACTAAAATTACGAATCACGCATCGAATTGAATTATGAGTTTTTAGAATCTTCCAACTTCTACATTTTGCGCCGAAACATATTAAATCAATCCGGAATGACTTTAAATTTTTCACACAAGTCATAAATGACATAACGAAGCTATGAAAATTTTCAGAACTGGATTTCGACCCCGATATCAAAAAGTCAACCCTCAGTCAAATTTTCGAAAAATCTTCTATTTTTCGACTTTTGCCAAAATGCGCCGAATGTATCCTACAGACTTCCAAATACAAATCTGAACATGTTCCCAAGTACAAAATCACCATACGAAACTATTGGAATCATCAAAATTCCATTCCGGGGTCCTTTTCTCAAAAGTCAAATCTCCGGTCAAACTTAAGAAATCTTTATCCTTAAATTTCTAGATTCCGTTAAATGGCGATAATTTGATCTAGGCACCTCCGAATTCAATTTCAGTCATATGACCAAGTCCCAAATCACGATACATAATTACTGTTTTTAGGGTCAAAACTTTTATCCGAGTTCATTTGCTCAAAATATTGACCGAAGTCAACTCAGTTGAGTTTTAAAGCTCTAGTTCATAGTCTAATCCATTTTTCACATAAAAACCTTCCGGAAAATTATACAGACTGCGCATACAAGTCGAGAAATTATTGATAGCACTTTTCGATATCTTAAAACACCGAGATGATTATTTAATTTAAAGATGACATTTGTGGGTCATCACAATAATTAACTAAATAACAGCAATTAACGCTTAAGAAATCAATTCCAATGCATAATTAAAGATTCCCCAACACTTCCCCCAAAAGGTCAAAAATCGACCCCGAGACCGCTTCGTCAAAACCCGAAATTCAGACTAAAATTTGATTACATATTCACTCCCGAGACCGGATACACAACTGGTTTTGGTATCCAACCTCAATTTGAGGTCTAAATCCCTAAATTACGAAATTCCTAAGTTCTGCCCAAAAACACCCAATTCCACTATGAAAAGCCCTAGATTCTAGAATGAAATTTTATAAATAGATGAAATAGATTGAAATAAATGAGTTAAGAATCATTTACCTATGATTTGGGGATGAACTTAACCTATGAAAATCGCCTCTTGAAGTTTAGGTTTTGAAAAATGGGAGAAAGAATGAAATATCCTGTTTAAGACCCTTTTACTCAACTGCAAATGTTGCAATTGCAACCTGAGTTTTGCAAATGCGAAGCTCACAAATGCGAAGAACCATCGCAAATGCAAAGTTCCCCACACTTCTGCTACTTTCGCAAATGCGAAGGTAATGATCGCAATTGCGATTAGGGACCTCTGCAAATGCGACAAAAAATTCGCATTTGCGATCGCACCCCTTCCCAATTGGGAAGTTATGTTCGCATTTGTGAACTCTGCTGGCCATGCCTTCTTCGCAATTGCGATAAAGACCTCGCAATTGCCATGCCTGCTTTGCTCGCATTTGCGAAGCCTAGTCTCAAAATAACTCTGTAACCTATACAAAACATATCGAGCCCTCGGGATCCAAATTAAACATGCATACAAGTCTTAAAACATCATAGAACTTGCTCGCGCGATCAAATCGCCAAAATAAATCCTAGAACTTCGAATACAACACCAAAACACATGAAATTTTCAAGATAGTTTCAAAACTTTTATTTTCTCAACCAAACGTCTGAATCACATCAGATCACTTCCGTTTTTCTCAAATTTAACAAATAAATTTTAAATATCATAACAGACCTGTACCGGGCTCCAAACCAAAATAGAGGCCTGATACCAACAATATCAAATCTTTTGAATTATTGCATTTTCTATTTTATCAATTTCTTTTAAAAATTCATTTCTAGGGCTAGGGACCTCAGAATTTGATTCCGGGCATACGCCCAGGTCCCATATTTTACTACGGACCCCCCAGATCGTCGGAATATGGGTCTATATCTGGTTACCCAAAACATTGACCGAAGTCAACAAAAATCATCCTTTTAAGACAAAAATCATCATTTTTTTAATATTTCACATAAGGACTTTTCAGATACACGCCTGGACTGAGCATACAAATTGAGGAGAGATTAAATGAAGTTTTCAAGGCATCAGAACACAAAATCGAATTCTAAAGCAAAAAATGACCTTTTGGATCATCACATTCTCCACTTCTCCTCCAACGGACATAGAATAGTACCTAAGTAGTGAAAAGATAGGGACATCTACTCCGCATATCAAACTCGGACTCCCAGGCAGCTGCCTCAATAACCTGGCCTCTCCACTGCACACGAACCGAAAGGAAACTCTTCGATCTCAACTGTCAAACCTACCGGTCTTGAATAGCCACTGGCTCCTCCTCGTAGGTCAAATCCTTGTCCATCTGGACAGTGCCGAAGTCTAACACGTGAGATGAATCATCGTGATACTTCCAAAGCATGGACACATGAAACACTGGATGCATTGTTGAAAAACCTGATAGTATCGCAAGTCTGTAAGCCTCCTCTCATACTCTATCGAGGATCTCAAAAGGCCCGATGAACCTAGGGCTTAGCTTGCCCTTCTTCCCAAATCTCATTACACCCTTCATAAGCAACATCGGAAGCAACACTCTCTCTCCGATCATGAATGCCACATCACGAACTTTATGATCGACATAAATCTTTTGCCTGGACTGAGCTGTACGAAGTCTATCCTAAATGATCTTAAACTTATCTAAGGCATCCTGTACTAAATCTGAACCCAACAACCGAGCTTCCCCCAGCTCAAACCACCCAACTGGCAATCGACACTGTCTACCATATAATCACTCATAAAGAGCCATCTGGATGTTCGACTGATAGCTTTTGTTGTAGGCAAACTTTGCTAACGGCAAGAACTTATCCCAAGAACCTCCAAAGTCAATAACACAGGTGTGGAACATATCTTGCAAAATCTGAATAGTATGCTCGGACTGTCTATCCGTCTGAGGATGAAATGTTATGCTCAACTCGACCCGCGTAACCAACTCATGCTGCACTGCCCTCCAAAAATGCAAGGTAAAATGCGTTCCTCGGTCAGAAATGATAGACACGGGCACACCATCAAAACGAACGATCTCCCGAATATAGATCTCAGCCAACCGCTCCGAAGAATAGGAAACTACCACATGTATTAATAGAAAACTTCAGCTCTAGAGTTGAAGTTTCCGGGTTACTAAACAAAAACTTCAGCTCTAAAGCTGAAGTTTTTATTTTATAACTGGCAAAACTTCAGCTCTAGAGCTGAAGTTCGCGAGTTACAAAACAAAAATTTCAGCTCTAGAGCTGAACTTCAAGCCTGACTAGTAAAATGATGAAGTTTTGTGTAATTGCCTTTGCTACTTCAGCCCCGTGTGCTGAAGTTATGTGAAAAAGCAGGTACGCTTGTAATTTTTTTTGCAAAGTGGGCACAAATTAAAATATAACACAAAAAACGGATATAAATGCAAATGCCCCAATGGTACGGTCTTAAACGAATTGGGAATTATAGAAAAAAGGAGCTGAAGTATTCCAAATATGGAAAGAATGACGAAGTAAATGAGTAAGAACGTAACATTTGAACGAAATCAAGATACACCAAAAGGCACGCATCTCAAAAAAGAACTCTTATCTTGACTAGTACTTTTTGCTTTTCAATTTTACATGTCCTCTATTCTAAAAAAAAAAAATTTACTTTTACTTGTTAATTTTAGTATATCAAGCGAATATAATTTTTTTTTTCTGTTATGCTTATAATATTAATTATTCATTTAAATTATTATTTTCAAGTTAATTAAAAATATGCATCAATTAACATGGATATCATGATAAATTATGTATTTTATTTATTATTTTTTAAAAGACATGAAAAGTTTAAAGTAGACAAGTAAAAATGAAATGAGAGAGTATCAAATCGTCCAAGTATTGCAGCTACAATTTGAAGTATTTCACCTTTAATCACTCCACTAAAATAAGTAAATGCAACTCTATATTTTGCTACAGAACGCTAAGCCCGTGAGTGAATATAGCAGCAAAAGCATTCATTCGAGGTTTGGGCAAAGACAAGCCAATCTCTAAATCTCCATCTGAGTCTTTAGACTTGCTGAGGGACATTGATATGCTATCACCACTGTCAATAGAAACAAACTCTAGTTTTTCAGCCCTACCCCAACCAAAATCAGCAGCATATAAGTCAAGCTTTGGTGATCCAGCAACTGAAACCGACCGTTTCGCATCTACTTTATCATATTCTTTAAACCAACTACCACTCGAGATCCATTCCTCATCCTTCATCCTTTTCTGAATAGCTTCTCCAATTAATTCTACAGCAATTGTAAAACCTTCTTTTCCTGCTAAGTCAACATGTCTTGTTCTTGCAACGTACCCGACTATGGCATTCCCGAAATAAGATGGAGGAATTGGTGGATTGAACTGCGCTCTGCAATCTGCTGCGAT
>MU739718.1:36418-59958 GCA_026770625.1 Nicotiana glauca
ATCGATACATATACCCAGGAGGTCGACGAGACCATGGTGAGAAAATATTTTCTTACTTAAAATAATAGTACATTCTGTAGGTTAAGATAATAATACATTTTCATAAAATAATACATTCATACATGCTAAGATTACTTCTTGTTTTGTAGGTCACTAACGGCCCAACGGCCTATTCTTCCGACCCTGCCAGTTATGGTGTTGATGCTGGTGCACATCCTCACATAAAGAGGCGGCTTGATGATGATGATCCAGCTAGTGTGTCCGGGCGACAGGAGATGCGACTTAGGCTAGCAGCAGCACTGAAGCACACAGGCTGCAGCACTCACGGATTTGCTTATGTATTAACTTTGTGTAAATAGTGCTTTATCTAAATAATAGTAACAACTATCTTTTAACAATAATTTTATTTTAATTGTGTTTGAACAACAATTTTACTTAAACAGTACAACTCAAACACAAACCTAACACATAAACAAACAGTACAACTAATGAAAACACTTGACAAAAGAAACATGAAGATACACTACAACACTCAACACGTAAATGCCATCGCTTAGTTACGACCGCCTATTATTCTCTCCTTAATCTTCTCAATCTTTCTTTCCAATTTCTTTTTCTCTTCTTCCACCTCCTTGATCTTCGCCTTCAACTCTTCAATTTCTTGTTTCGATTGGCGCTCTCTGTCCCACTGCCCATTACACACATCTTGAAGATGATACCCCTGGTCTTTGTAGTATTCCTGGTGACATGGTTCATCAACCCATACCTTAAAATTGCATATAGGTACGTCGGGTTGCCTATAAAACTTATTCATACACGCACAGTAGCGGTGTCCAGGTTCTTCCCATTCATCGTACATCATGCTTTTGTTTCCACAGTCGCACTTTGAGAAACGAAGGGGTCGTAGAGACATTTCTTAAAGAGAAGTTTGGTTTTATGGAAAATCTCGATTATAGGTTGTTTTGAAGCATAGAAAATAACTCAAACGCGCTCGTTATTTATAGGCAAGATATCAGATAAATCGTAGTATTATACTGTGAATTACAAATTGAATTTGTCTGACACGAAACAGGGTTTTCACATGGTTTTCCGCTTTTTCAGCAGGACATGACAACTCCACAAAACTTAGTATTATACTACGAATTACATAGACATGACAACTCTACAAAACAGTGTTTTCTCATGCTTTTCAGCTTTTTCAGAACGAAATGACAACTCAATAAAACGTAGTATTATAGTACGAATTACATATTAAATTTCTCTGACACAATATAGGGTTTCCACATGCTTTTCAGTTTTTTCAGAATAAAATGACAACTCAGCAAAACATAGTATAATACTGCGAATTACGTATTAGACAACTCCACAAAAGGTAGTATTATACTGCGAATTATATATTAAATTTCTTTGACATGAAACAGGGTTTTCACATGGTTTTCGAGATAACATTTTAAATTTTGACATGACAACTTTAGATTTGCATATTTCGACATAATTTTTATTGAAACGGAATTTGAACATGAAACATAATTGGAACATGAATTTTATTTGAACATGAAACACAAACACAAAAGCGGGAAATCAAAAGATACATGACAGTACAACTGCTACAAACACATGAGAAGGGAAACATGAAAATACACTACTACGCTTATGACTTACAAGCTACTATTTAATCACGATCGTGTACTACAAATCGCTCCAACCACTCGAGTTGCTCTTCCATCTTTTTTTTCTCTTCTTCCGCCTCGTTGAGTTTGGCCTTCAACTCCTCAAGTTCTTCATTGGTTCGGTGCCCGCTTACCGCTTGGCTATTACATAAACAATGAAGCTCATAAATTCTTTCTTTGTAGCACTTCTGCCTACATGGTTCGTCCATCCAAACCTCAAAGTCACATGCAGGCTTTCCAGGTAACTCCTCGAGCTTGTTCTTACATGCCCATTAGCGGCGTGCACCTTCTGGATACCATTTGAACAAACTGTATTTTTCTCCGCAGTAGCACATTGGGACATAAACGTTTTGTTCAGACATTTCTTATAGAGAAACTTTAGTTATTGTTAAGCGAAGATTATAAGTACCATGCAACCGTTATTTATAGTCAAGATTTCAAACAAAAATGCAGTATGATACTGTGAATTACATATTAAATTTCAATGACTTAAAATAGAGTTTTCACATGCTTTTCAGCTTTTTCAGCAGGACATGACAACTCCACATAACGTAGTATTATACTATGAATTACATATTAAATTTCTTTGACACGAAACAGGGTTTTCACATGCTTTTCAGCTTTTTTCATAACGAAATGACAACTCAATAAAACGCAGTATAATACTGCGGATTATAAATTAAATTTATCTGAAACAAAGTTGTGTTTGCAGTGATTACAAATAAAAATATTTTTCATTCATTCAAGCTTTTAAACAACGCTTTACAAGACAATTGATAAAATATATTATTGTACCACGCTTTACATATTTAATTTATTTCATAACAAAAAAAAGTTTATACCACATTCTTGCTCATGTTTACTAACACCCATACCTCAATATTGCTCCAACCATATCAAAATATAACGTTATAAAATAAGATGTAACAGGATTATGGAAATTTATTTATTTCATATGTATTGAAACTAACAAAAATACAGACATGTATTACAAAAAATAATACCAAAATAAAGGACTAGGGGTATTCTTGATAGTTGGGTACATTGGACGAACTTGCACCAGGATTACCACCTCCACGCCCCACCACCTGAAGGAAATTTACGACGGTCATGTTCAGTTTGAGAGCATATGCCACATTTACGCGCATAAACGGACTCACTAACATCCACTTGATTCCGTATATGCGTTCTCTTTTGCACTTTCATCTTGTGCAAATAGTCCTTGTCACATACCAACTTAAAAGGTTCCGGCGGCCAATAATGCTCAGAACCTAATGGATACAACTTTCCACTATACGTGTCTACTTATGTTGCAACACTATATTGCCTATCAATGTAGTTTGTTGCCCCATATCCAACTTGTTGAAAGCACTTCAACGCATGTGGGCACGGCATGTGGTAGATGATCCATTTTCCACATGAACATAACCTTCTATTTTCATTCACCGTCTGTAGATTATTCCAACGGTGTCCGTTGATAGCAGTCTTAACTTAAAAAATAACTCGTTCATGATCATACTGAAGAAATGAATGCCACTGTGCTCGCCTCCTGTACCTTTCATATCTTGTCATGGGTATTGGCATAAATTCAAAACCCCTATCCATCAATGCCAATGCAGCTGCATGCCTTTCAACAAACCTCTCTGCACTCTGTTTGAATGTCATGTGGACCATGGCAGTGACAGGTAGTCCACGGGCAGACTTCAAAAAGCCGTTGAATGACTCCGACACGTTGGTAGTGAGGGCTCCCCATCGTCTGCCGCCATCAGTATGCAATGTCCACATTTGAAGGTCATGTTGCATCAACCAGGTATAGGCTCGTGGTTCTATCTGTCTGATCACTTCCATGCGCCTCGTGAATTTGCACTGCTGGTGCTCAGTTGCAGTCATCCACATTAAGTCATGCAATGCCTTGTTAGGAAATTTCTTCTGGAAATTGGCGTTCAGGTGCCTCACACAGTAACGATGGTATGCATATGATTCCTGCCATTCAGGCAAGTGACGTACAGAACATAAAATACCACCATGCCGATCAGATATTAGACAAATACCTGAACGTTATTTGACAACGTGCTGCTTCAAGTGGTTCAAGAACTGCGTCCATGTCTCTTCACTTTCGTTGGCACAAATGGCAAAAACTAGTGGAAATATTTGTCCGTTGGCATCTACTGTAACTGCAATCAAAAGCTTAATACCATACTTTCCATAGATATGAGTACCGTCTATGGAAATTACAGGACGACAATGCACAAAACCATCAATTGTTGGTCTAAATGACCAAAATACATAGTTGAATATATATTCCGATCTGTCTGGACTTCGCTCACGCCTCCATTCAACAACAGTCCCAGGGTTTAAGTGTTGCAGTGCAGCCATGTGCCTGGGCAGATTTGAAAAAGACTTATCCCAGTCGCCATAAATAAGTTCAAAGGCACGTTTTCGACCGAGATATGCCTTTCTTTTGGTTATAGTACAACCATAGTCCTGGTGGACGGCAGTAATACACTCTTTAATCTTGAACCTAATGGACACTTCCAAAAATGGAACCAAGACAAGGGAAATCAAGTCAACATCCATGTTGAAGTGATTCTCATTGAATGTGTCCATTTCACATCTATGCTCGCTAATAAATTTACCCACTTTCCACAAACCTGATTTCTTCTTTGTGACCCGCAACATCCAGTGACAACCTATAAAACACCTACGGCATACAACCTTGTATTTCTCCGTAGTTGACTCACTTACCATCATCTCCTGACACTCCCTTATACTGTAGATTTTTACAGCCCTAACTAGGCGAGCTTTATCGGGGAAATACATGCCCCTTTGTAAGAATAGCTGGTCTAGATTCATCCCACATAACTGACCGTAATTCATCATCATACCTTGTGAGGGCATCGACGTTAGGAATGCTTGGCAAATTATCACGGTAGGGAATATTTCGCTCATCAAATGGCATGTGGGACTCATACACTCTTGGTCTAGCGGGATGTGGAGGAACATGCTCCCTGGTCAGCTCAGGTTCAACACTCACTTCCTCCTCCTCATCATCACCTCATCATGGAAGGGTGTGTCATCCCCAGACTCATCCGCATTGTTGTCAAAATCACTATCATCCTCCTCACTCTGCGCATCTGCCAAATCATGAGTAAAAACGTCGTCTATGGCAAACTGTGTGAGGCCAGGAGCTTCAAGAAGCTCGTTTTCACTACACAAAAGGAACAAAAACATAAGTTACCCAATACTCAGGAAAAATACTTTAGATATCACTATATCACTTTACTTACAAATCGTATTGTCTTGACGTTTCATGGTGGATATTTTCAGGTTGGTGATAACTGCCAGATGGACCACCGTGGTCCACTACTCCAGACTTACGCATATTCCAACTAGGGGAGGGGTCATAACTTGTAAAATTCAAATCCGGACGGTACCCCCTATAAAAAATATGAGTGTTAATATAAATCCAATTAAAACATGAAAAAAAATTGCTAAAACGTAGTAAAATTAAAGTTTACCAGTCGTCTTGTTGATTATATAAAGTGGAAACATTATTTTCTGGCTGCTCATTCACCTGTGGTGACAAGTTTAAATCAAGGCCAGCTCTTTCATCTGCAATCTGTCCGGCAAACGCTGCTCCAGAATAACCACCCGATGATTGGGGTTATCCCTGCTATGCACTCCTTCATTACCAGGAAGGTCCTCCACCTTCACGTATATTTCCAATAATTTTATTACAATAAATTCCCTGTATTCGTCTAGAATCCGCAAAATATCTCTAAGAATTTCATTATCCTCGATGTTAAACTCAGAATAATAAGTAAACCCCTGTGGAGTCACTGAATAAGGAAATCTACCGGTTACTTTAAGGCTAACCGAACGCCTCTGCTCACTCAATTTTTTACGTAACAACGATACCAATGTATCGTACTCCATATTAAGCGGCAATTCAATATGACACTGTGGAGGTGAGCTATACCTCACAGAGTTATTCTCTACCACAATCTCACCCCCACCCCCCCATACAGTGAAATCCTTATTTTTGGAACTTCAGACATTGTAAAGAAATGATTGATAAGGAGAAGAGAGAATAATGAACATATGTTTGAAGTTTAAGTGTTGAATGAATTTTTATAAAATTGAAACGCCTATAAATAAGGCAAGTCCGAGTTTGGGGTGTACAATTTTTCAAAGTAATTCGCAGTATTATACTGCATTTTATGTATTTGAATTATTATTGTGTCAGTTAATTATTCGTGGGGCCGAAAATCAGTCTATTTCGCATTAATATACTGCAAATTACTCAAATTCGCAGTATAATACTGCGAAATGCTATTTGAAAAATGAGTTGGGCCTATCTCAAGCAATTCGCAATATTATACTACGAATTACATAAAAAAAATTTATTTTTTTAATATTTCACAGTTTTATACTGCGAATTACTTTAATGACAAAAATTCCGTTAACCCAATTCGCAGTATAAAACTACGAAATACCCATTAATGTAACTTTTTTTTTAAAACATTAAAAAAGTGTTTTTTGTACAAAAAATCATTAATTAAGTTTCGGATTCCCACTTTGTTATGCTAGTCTCCAAATTTGTCATTTTGCCAATTGAACACTTATACATGTTCAAATCGTGTATAACAAACGCTTATGACAGGAGGCTACCGGCGCGTGTAATACAATCTCTTACACGTAATACGCCACGTCATTACTAGGGCCATATAGGAAAATAAACTAATGAAAAATAGGCCAGGCCACCCAAACCTAATATTTTATATCATTTTACACTTTATCAATTATTCCACCTCAAAACAACCTCATAGCCACTGTTACAACCTCTTTCTTTTATCTGCCATTCCCTAACCACCAACAAAGATTGTACTTTCAAAATCTCATCCATCAAAGATCGTCCTTTCATTGACATTTAAAGCCCCTGATAATGTGAAATATCCATCTAAAGAGCTGGCTTACGCTGCTGGTTGCGCTGGAGGGACCATGACTCGAGTTCTAAGTACAGGAAACAAAAAGTCAGTGGAATTATTTATTAGTGAGAGAATTTTGATTGAACAGAACAGTGTCGTCAGAATCAAAACAGATCTGTTCGTTAACCTAAACAGTAGTCAAAATTAGTAACGCTACTACCACGGGTAGGACACTAGAGCATCGTCATAGGAGGAACAAACTCGGCGGAACCCTAATCAGTTGGGTTTTGACTAAACAAAAAACTGAAATAAGAAATGTAAAAGATTCTTTTATTAAAGAATTTGAGAAAATTAGTATATTTCTGCAAACTTTGTGATTTTGAAGGCCATTAATTATTTATAGTAGTGTCGAGGGGAAAAGATGAATGGGGGAAGAGAGATTGGGGCGAGAAGAAAGGTGAGAGAAACTGAGAAAGAAAAGAAAATTGGAAGGGGGAGGGTGGTAATTTCGATTAACTTATTAAAGAAAATTGAAAGGCGTGTGTTACACATAATTTGTCTACCTCAGCTATGTCAATGCCACATAAGTTCGGTTAATGATCACCGGAATTTATAAAATTAGTTTTGAACGAGTGTAAATGTTTAATTGGTAAAATGATAAATTTGAGGATCGGTATGACAAAGTGGCACAAGTATAAGTGCCATTTATGCTATTCAGCCTTTTAATGATGACCTAAGTTAAATTGTCTCTGTGTGACCTATAGTTTACGAGCTCAAGCTATAGAATGAGCCATTGATGTTTGTATCAAAGTAGACTGCCTATCACACTCCCCTAGGGTGCAACTCTTTTTTTGACCGTACATAAATGCGAGATGCTTTGTGTATCGAGTTGTCCTTTTTAGTTCTTACAATGACCTCAAGTTATTATATAATATTAGTCTTAGGTACGCATACGTTGCACATATACCCTATATTAATGAATATATAATCACATAAATAATATTTAAATAATGTTTTTATTGACCTCCAATGTTCTGCTTATGAAATAAAAGGATTTCAAATGTATTATCTACCTATGTCTATTTATATTATTATTAAACTCTAGAAATTTTATATATCAAAGTCGAAATAGACTTCAAAGTTGCATCATTCACTGTCGAGAACTTATTTTTTTTAAAAGGTTTAATACAATTTTAAAGATGTGATTAATTGGATTGGTTTACTTTGTTGGAGAAAGTTTTACATGTTGATTACTTATTCACATAAGTTTTTTTAAATCATAAATAATAGGATTTCATACATAGTTCAAATAAAGAATGATTTAATACATAAATTTAGTAGATTTTAAATTTTAAATATTAGAAATATAACTTAAAATAAGTTTATTCAACGTGAAATTTATTTTAAAAGGCAATGAATATATTGCTAAGGGTCTTCATGACATTTAATATAATAAATAGATATAAATATAGATTTGTGATAATGAACGAATAATGTTAAGAAGATTCTAAGAGCCCTTAGTATTTAAGTTTTACTATTAGTTTATCTTAATTAATTTTAAAGTCCTTAATACTAGAACATCATAATTTTAATAAATAAATATTTAGTAAATAAAAGTATTTGTATTTATTAGGAAAATAGTGGAATAACTATTTTGTCTATTATATAATCTAATTTAATGAATATAAAAGTCAACCAAATACTTTTTTTTTGGGCAAGGAAGATAAATTTTTATTCAATACTAAGTAGCGTAGTTACATGGCCTGGTCCTCTCATTGGGAGAAGATGAAGGCATACCATTAGAAGAAGCATTACAACCAAAAGAGGACATACAGGATTGCCCGGCATAGCCAAATTATTTAACACAACAGTATTAGTAGTGGTAGTTCTAGTAATAGTGATTCCTTCTTTATTAGCTCGCACAACTTCTTTAAGGTAGTCAGGTACTTCTAGATATATCTGGTTATATAGACGTTGGGTTGCTGAATTCCCTGGTGCGCCACATCATGCGCTATGTTGTTGCCTTCCCCGAAATTGTATAGGATGTGTGGATTCCCCAACATCTTCAGCCAACACCTACATTTACAAAGAAGAGTATTATATAGTGATGAGTAATTTGATTCAATTGGTGATGGTATAGATACAGAGTCTGTCTCTATTTGCAAATTTCTGAATTGGTAAGTTACTGCTAGTTCTAGGCCTTGACATAATGCCTCAAGCTCAATATATAGAGGAGAGAGACCAGTAGTTGTTTTACTAAAGCCCAAAATCAAGTTCCCAGTTGAGTCTCTGAATACCCCACCTATCACACCTAACTCTAATCTACTCTTAAAGGCCCATCTATATTGAGTTTCAATTGATGTATAGTAGGGATTCCCATTTGGTAGCAACTTGTAAGGGTCTATCGAGTTTGCTGCAGTTGATATTACTGCAATATAAATATTTTATGGCTCTTGAGATAATATGATTACTATCCACTGAGTTACAAAGATTGTGGAAGGTGTTTCTATTTCTATTAAGACATAGGAGCCAGAGACTGAAGGCGAATAGATAATCCCATGTCAAGGAAGGGCATATGGTGTGAGGTTTTTGTTTGTATAGACTATCTAAATAGTAGGTAGAAAGGGTGTCAACTAATTGAATGCTCACACCTAAAGCTTCCCATAACTGCTTTGCTATTTGGCACAAGAGGAAAATATGTTCATATGTTTCCTCTATGGTAGGGCATACTGGACAGTACAAGAAAGTGGCTACTCCAATGTGATTCAAGAAGGTTTTTGTAGGTAATCTATCATGGTAGCATTGCCAAAGAAATATTTGAGCTTATTCCAACTTTTTAATTTCCAGAGCCATTGAAAATTCTTACCCTGGGTGTGGGTTGCATTATTAGGAATAAGAAAGTATACAGATGTTGTGGTAAATATACCATCAGTGGTTGGTGCCCATATTGGAGTGTTAGTGTGATTCTCAATATTAGTGGGTTGAATAGAATGGATTTGAGTTAGAATATGGGGAGGAAATTCAAAGGATAGTCGTGATAGGTCCCATATCCGATTGCAAAAGATATTAGAAATCTTGAGGGTTGACTCTTGGTATGGTAGAGGACTATGGATCATGCTCCTTAGGCTTTTAATGCATGGTAGCCAATTTGCATGCCAAAAATCTATGTGGGAATCATCCCCAATATGCCATGCAGTAGCATCTTTACAAATGGTCCATCCTGTGAGGATATTTTTCCATATGAAAGAATGTGAAGTACTTGATTACTGACCATTGTATTTGGAATTAAGTAAGGTTGCCCAGATAGTGGTGGGATGGTTAAAGAAATGCCAAGTGCGGCTTGTAAGAGCCACTTTGTTCTTATCCAAAGATTTCCGTATCCCTAGGCCCCCATTCTGCTTAGGCAATGGGACAGTATCCCATTTTATATAATGAATCTTTTGGATGTGGGATTACTTCCCCAAAGTAAATCTTGTTGAATTTTGTCAATCTGCCAGTGTATTTTTTTGGGCAGCATAGTGTATTGCATGGTGTGATTAGGGAAAATATTGAGTGTGGTTTGAAATAGAGTAGCTCTCCCTTCTAATGATAGGAATTGAGTTTTCCAACTATTAAGTCTTTTGTTGAGGTTGTCTAGGATGATATTATAGTCCCTTGGTTTAGGTTTGGTACTCAAAATTGGAAAACCTAGGTATTTCCCAAAGGTGTCACTAATTTTGAGATTTAGGATGACAGACATTGAATTCCTTTTAGAATTGGACCAGTTATTAGAAAAGAGTAGTTTTGATTTTGAATGATTCATCTGTTGTCCTGATAATCTACTGAAGTAGTCAAGACAATGTCTGATTGTGGAAGCGGATTTCTCATTGGCTGCAGCCATTAAGGTTAAATCATCCGCAAAGAATAAATAGGAAAGGGGTGTCCCCTTGGGGCTTTATTTTAATAGAATCCCACAGAGTTAAATCAACTTGGTGGTTGATAAGGGTAGATAGTAATTCAATACAAAGGATAAATATATATGGTAACATAGGGTCACCTTGTCTATTGCCCCTAGATGGCTTGAAGAATTCTGTTTTGGATCCATTAACCAGGACAGCAATACTAGAGGTAGTAATGTAAGACATGATAAATTTGGTGATTTTAGGAGAGAAGTGAAAATAGTGGGGGCTCTACGAATAAAAGACCATTCCAAGCGGTTAAAGGCTTTTTCCAAATCGATTTTAAGGAGCATTTTTCCCTTACTTCCTTTTATCTTCTTATAGTGTGGATAATTTCTTGAATAATAATGGCATTATCAGCCACCCGTCGTCCTTTTGAGAAAGCTTGATTGAAAAGGGCCTATGAGGGCATCTAAAAAGGGTTTTAGAAGGTTGACAATGATTTTGGTAATAACTTTATAGGTAGTGTTATAGAGTTCAATATGCCTAAAATTTTTCAGTTTGTTGGCATTAGGGAATTTGGGTATCAAACAAAGGAAAGTAGTGTTAAGCTGTTCAGGGATGGTGAGGTTATCAAATACAGAGTGACAGTAGTCAAAGATTGTATTTTGGACAATGTGCCAATATTTTTGATAAAAAAAGGATGTAATCCATCCAGACCTGGGGCTTTAAAAGGTTTAAACGAGAAAATAGCCCTAGTAATTTCATGATTGTGCAGTGGTTTATCTAATGTTGATAAATCAGTAGTACTGGATGAGAGTGCGGAAGTTAGGGTGGTCAGCCAATTTGAGGATTCATGGCTTGTTTGGTAGATGCTGTGGAAATAATTAAAAGTGTATTGAAGGATTTGATCGGGATCATTAATCCAATTATTATGAGCATCCTTAAAAAAGGAGATACGATTTTTTCTTCTCCTATTAAGGAAACTTATGTGAAAAAATTTGGTATAAGCACCACCTTCACTAAGCCAATTTATACGGGAATGAAGTTTTCAGTAATCCTCTTCTATTTTTAAAAGAGTACTATATTCATCAGTGAGGGTTTGCTCAAGATTTTTTAAGAAACCACTCGTAGGATAGTTAGTGGAGTTTTGGATTCCACTAAGTCGTGCAAGAATTTTTTTCTTTTTCCTAATAACATCACCAAATTTGTTGACAGAACAATCTTTAACTTTATTAGTGAAAAGAGTGGTGGCATTGGTTAAGTTTGACCATTCCAAATATCCATAACCATAGAAGTAAAATCAGGGTGATGGCACCAGTATGTTTCAAGTTGAAAAATTCAATTAGTGTGAAGCCTAGTGCAATGATATAGGGAAATGAGGTGGGGGGTATAGTCAGAATAAGTCTTAGGCAGATGTGTAACAAACACATTCGGGTAATATTCAAGCCATTGTTCGTTAATAAAACACCTATGAAGCGTTCCGAAATTAAGTCAGGATGATTATGTCTATGATCAGACCATGTGTATTTAGCCACCTTAAATCCAAGATCCATAAGCTGATAGTAATTAATACACGATTGAAATCTAGATGCTCTATTGCGATTAATAGGTCTCCCTCCCCATTTATCTTGTTGACTAACAACTTCATTGAAATCGCCACCTAGGAACCACATGCCCTTGAAATTGTTAGCAATATTTTTCAGATTTAACCAAAGTTGAGACATAATATTAACATAAGTGCTAGCATACACAGTACTAAACAACCAAGGATGGTGATTAGATAGTACCCGGATCATAGCATGGACTTCCTGACCATCAAGACGAATATGTCTAAGTTGAACATGGAAGTCATTCCAAAGGATGGAAATCCCCCCCCCCCCCCCCCCCCGACCCTGAGCAGGAATCTTCACCATGTTGGAAAATTATAAGTCATCTCTAATGCCAATATGATTGGTCATGCGAGTTTCTAGGAAGGAAACGAGGGAAGGGTTGTGAGTAGTCAGTAGGTCCCTAAAATGACTCCTAAATTCATCATTGTTTCCACCCTTGATGTTCTGAATTACATAATTAGATGTCTGCTCATTGAGGGATCGAGGGGGAGGGATATTGTATAACACTGCCCTTCACTGATGGGCTTAGTATTACTACGAAGTTGCCTACTGCCTTATTTAGTGGAGGTCTGATGTCGATGGAACATATGTACAGTTCCTGTGGGCACTTGCAAATAAACTTCTTGTCCTTCAGCGCTTGATGATCTTGACTGTGTATAAATTTGAAATTTCTGTGAACGATGTTATGTTTAGTGGTGGGATGATCTGTTCTTGTTCCATTATTCCTTCCTCTTCTTGTACGGTTGCAATGTGATGGAGATGATGTTGTGTTTGATGAATATGCATCGGTGGTGGGAAGTGTTGAGGCACAGGTTGTCATGCATGGGTCAAAGGAGGAGGGTTTTGATCCTGTGAAGCAAAGAATGGGAGCTGGTAAAATAGTTTCATGTTCTGCTATGGATTGTAGTGGTGTGGAAGATTCCAATGAGCTTACATGTTGTGGAGTAGAGCAGGTGCAAATGCTGGGGCTATGGGGTCGAGAACATTCATCACCCAAAGGTGGTTGATGTAGTTTGACATTGCTAGCCTCATGCCCTCTGAAATTAGCTGTGCTAGAATCTGAGGGTTTTGGAGAACAAATAGAACCTCCTAGTTCTGGATGTTCAATGTAAAGAAGGCTCCTTATCCCTGAAGGCTTTGTTCCAACCATGTAGTTGGTTGATGATCTTGGAGAGGGTATCCGTGATATAAATTGGAAGATTTAGATTTGGAACTTGGTTGTCCATTCTGGATAGTATGGATGGACGTTGGTGGGAGAATAATTGTTTTAGTTGTATTCTCCTTCTTGTGAAGGGTTGTGGTGGACTCATTTTGAAGAGTGGAAGATGCAGAGGCAGTAAGAGCTTGGAGCTCGTGAGGCAATGATTGACTAGGTAGTATAGGGTTTTGGGTTTGCATGCTTTGTTTAGTTGCTTCCAATTTTAGGTTATCCCTCATTGGGGAATTAGTTTGCATGCCACGTGGCCATTGTTGAGTGACAAGTAGTTAACCGGTGTATTAGGGGAATTATGGTTAAGAGGGGGCATGCGAAGTAGGTGTTTAGGTAGTGGGGATGCTGGTTTTTCTGTAGTGGTATTGCATGCAACAACATTGCCACGTGGACTATCAATTTGAGGGGTAGTGGAGTGGTTTGGTGTGGGAGAAGAATGGGGATTGTCTGTGGATTGGCTAAGAAAATATTATCCAAATCTATTATAGCTAATTCCTCTTCTTTAGTTAAATCATTGCTATTAGCAAGCAATGATGAGAATTTATTAGAGGTGAGAATGGGAGTAGTAGGAATAACATTAGGACTATGCTGTTTTATAGTAGAAAAACTTAAATCCTTTAATTTTTGTTGCTCAGAAGTAAAAGGATTTTTAGGCTTAAAAGTTAATTTTTGGTTATTTAGGAATTTACCTGGCGTTGCATAAAAAATAATGACACTGATACCTATTTGGTTACCCGGGTTTCTGACCTTTGGAGGAGTGACACTGCTTCGTTTATGCTTATGACCTTTTGGGAATAACACTGTTTGCCACTGCTCCTCAGTGGAGTGTCCCTTACCTGTTGAGTTAGAAGATATCACCCAGGGTCCCGTTTGTGTCTGCTTCACTATCTCTGTGTTAGGGTAGATACATGAGGGTATTATGTGACCTAAATGACCACAGACATTACATAAAAGGTTTTCTCCTTCATACACTAAATATTACAGGTGAGAGCCAATTTGAATTACAGTTCGGACAGGTTGGTCTAATGGAACTTGCACACATAGTCTTGCATACCTCCCTCAGATTGTGGAGCTGGTACATGCATCTATACGCAACAGCTTCCCAATTGAGTTACCAATTTTTCCAAGCACTATCCCATCATAGAACTCAGTAGGTAACTTAGGAAGGCGTACCAAGATGACTGAGTATAATTCCTTGACTTTACTGGCCACAAAATTAGGTTCCCATCCTCTAACGGAGAGGTAATGACCATTGATGAACTATGGCGCTTGTTGTAGAGCTTTTGCCATGATTCTTCTTTTGTAAATTTAATTACATAAAAATCTGATCCTAGATCAATTAATGAAAATGTTTCGTTTGGTTTACAAAGGTCTTGGATCCTCTTTTTAGGTATTGATGGACCACTCGTTTACCTAGGAGTTTGATTATGAGAGAGAATCGCCACGGTAAGTGCATACGCTGCCTGATAGAAAGATATGGGTGAATTGTGGGGAAAGTGATTCGTAGTCGAAATCCTCCCTCATTGGCTCAACATAGTCAAGTATGGTGATGTTGGAGTTAATTTGTGTATTTATTATAGTGTCGTGGGAGAGTAGTTTCTCCTTAAATGAAGGATTGTTGGAAATATTTAGGCCGGAATCAGTAGCTTTGGTTTTGGAGGAATGGATGCATGAAATGAATTTATTTCTGGGTTCATTCCTTGCTAGTCAAAAAAACAAATAAAAAATGAAGAAGAACAACTCTTTCATGCTCAAAACCTTTGTAGTTGATTATATGCAATGTTATTATGATTTATTTTCACAAAACAAAAATTTAAACGAATTAGAAACATGTAACGTTCGGGTTTAGTGATTTTGGCCAAACTAATTTAAGTAGTCCTAGTAGAAAGAAAAGTTGAAAACGTTAAATTAGGATATTTTTCGGTCTCTTCTTTTCCCTTTTTCCCTAAATACTAGAAAAGGTATAGTTATAGTTGTATCATAATTAAAGTGAATCATTCGATATAACTTAAAACCTTCATTAATTTTTAAATTTAGCATTTTCTGAGTTTAAATTAGAAAAGATATAATAAATAAAATTTTAGTTGGTATAAAAGTCCTAAATATTAGGAAGATAAGTAAATGACAATATTATTCAATGTAGAATTGATTTTTAAAAGGTAAAAAAGATGAACGGCTTTTTACTATAGTATATATGAATATAGATAGATTAACATAGTATAGATAATTATATTTAGTATTAAATAATTATAATATTTAGTAAATTATATATATATATATAGAGAGAGAGAGAGAGGGAGGAAGGAAGGGAGGCAAGCTTATTTGACCAAGCTTCTTTTTAGGCCAAAGTGTTTTTTAGGCAAAAAGTGTTTTTTTTTCTTTTTTTTTTGGTCGAAATTATAACTTTTATTCCAACCTTTTTGCAAAGTTACACCACCTGCTCTCTATGGACTCTCGAGCAAATCTCAAAACAAAACAAATCATAAACAACCTATACAACTCTTCTGTTGCTATCTATTACAACGTGTACATTATCCTATACACAACTAGGATAGCCGTTTCCAGTAATGGTCTCCACTTTGGTTTCATTTGTCCAGTTACTTGAATTTGGACAGCAATTTTTTTTGCTCTGTCTTGTATTGCCTTCTTGCATTGTTGAAATATTCTGTTGTTTCTTTCCGTCCATATGTTATACACCACATCAGCAAACACAATTCCTAGTAAAGCTCTCTTTGGATTTCTATTACTCACATTCTTGATTTGCCAATTCACTTCTTCCCAGTCTTCAATTCTTCTGTGATAACCCATCCATGTTAACATACTTTTCCACAATTTCGTTGAATATGAGCACTCAAAGAATAAGTGTTCATGTGTCTCGATCACATCTCTTTCACACAGGACACATCCCTATTTTACATGAATTCCCCGCTTTATCAATTTGTCCACAGTTGCCATTCTTCTATGCATTGCCATCCGCACTATGAATTGTTGCTTTGGCAGACTACCATTAATCATTATTACAGATTTCCACCTCACTTTAGGTCATTCTGGAGAGCTTTGTATGTATGTTGTTTTGATTCTGAACTTCCCATTCTTCATGCACGACTGCATTCTTTGCATATCTTTTGCCCACCATTTCCTTGCATTGATGATTTTCCTTACAAGCCAACTAGCTTGTTTAGATACTTCCATACTTGTTATATCTTTCCTCTTTATGTTGACCACGTATCCATTTTATCCAGAGTTTGTCCTTCTTGTTCACTACTGCCCATAACAACTTTGTTATTGCTGCCTTATTCCATCTTTCATAGTTGATTATATTTAGTCCCCCTGCTGCTTTTGGCTTACACAAAGTGTCCCAAGATATAGGATTCCTCTGAGAATTTTCATTGCTTCTAGTCCACAAATACCTCCTGCATATGCCATTCACAATTTTTACAATCTTCTTAGGGATGAGGAATACTTGAGCCTAATAAGTTTGCATTTCAAACAACACACTCTTAATAAGTTTGTAATGTACCTGCATATGAAAGAAATTTGGAGGTCCCGCTACTAATTCTATCCACAATCCTTTCCACCAGAGGCATACATTATTGTATACTGATCTTTTTTGCAGCCAAAGGTATTCCCAAATATTTAAATGGTAAGCTCCCTTCTGATAGTTGCAATTCAGTTAACATTTTGTCTTTGAATTTCCTTTTAACTCCTGCTATATTTAATGAACTTTTGTCCATATTAGCATGCAGCCTAGATACTTTAGAAAACTGTTCAAAACGTCTTATCAACATCTTCATTGATACTTTATCAGCCCTGCAACACATAAGAAGGTAATCTGCAAAGCAGATGTGAACAATCAGAAGTTTGCTGGAAAGAAAAAAGTATTTTTTTTCAAAGGTAAGGTATTTTGCTAAGCTTTTAGAAGGAAAAAAAGTGTTTTGATAGAATAAAAACAGTAGAAAAAAGTAGCTTCTTTCGAAAATCACTTATTTGAAAAGCTTTGTGAAAATATACTTAGAAATAATTTTTAAAAGTTTGACCAAACACTAATTGCTGTTAAAATACTTTTAATTTAACAAATACAAATAGTTTCTCATCAACGGTACTTTTTTTAAAAGTAATTTTGAAAAAAATTATTTTTCAAAAAAAATTATTTTAAAAGCCTGATCAAATAGGCTAATAGTGTGAACATTAACTACTAAATTTACGTGAATCCATATATGACAAACTAGATCCTTCATATCCTTTTACCGTCTTGTTCTTCTGTCGGCAGAAAAGCAAAGCTAATTATTAATAAGTCATCCTCTTTTTATCGTTACCACGTTTCATGTTAAGAGAACGTACATTCAATAATTTCATTTATGACAATGAACTTGCTTGGTCAATCATATAGTACCTCAAAATCGTGACACTATATCATTGTGTTGGATGATTATATATATTATACTTAACCTTGGTTAATAAAATTGTGAAGGCGTAAATTCATAATTTAAATTTGATAAACTCAGTCATCAAAGTTTTTAATACCGAGTTCATTATAATTTTAAGATATAAATTCCTATCTAACGTTTGTTTAAAATTTATGTATAAAAAATATTCAGTTCGGTTGAATCCGATTGATTAAGAGTCGAATTTCATGAGTTAAAACAAAAACAAACAGATGATAGTTCTCTTCAGAAAAATTTAGTCCACAAGCGTAAGTGATGAAATTTCAAATGCAAAGCTATACATTTCTGAGTCAAAAGACTTTTATTTGCATTTCTAGAAAGACTGTCCCACAAACTAGGATCATTTAGTAGTTTGGCCGTTCTTGTATTTCGTTGTTCCATCGTTTCTGGTATCTTCCAACCTTTTTATTTTATTCTTTCTTCTGTGACATACGTAGCTAAATTTCCCTTTTTATTTTTTTATTAATTAGAGGCAAATTTAGGATTTAAATTTATGAATTTAACTTTTAAAAATTTTAATATTAAATTCATTATATTGTTAAAATTACGGGTTTAAACTTAATACTACTTGCTGAGATTTTAGTAAGTTTTTATATATAAATTCATATTACTTGTTTAACCAAAAAATAGATTTTTGACCAAAGCTAGAATTTAGAAGAATCGGGTTACTGATAATCGAAAAAGTATGTAAAGAAAAGAACTTGAAAATGATATTATCAGAAAGCAAGAAAAATAAAGTATATTCCAATAGTTACTTGTGTCTCAACTGATTACATATCTCTCCTTTTATCGGTCTCTTTGGGAATGCACGTTATGCCTAAGTCATAACGAGGCTATTATGAGTAATTAATGACATTAAATGCTACGTTACATATTACCCTTTACATGCCGTATTTGTACCCTTTTCTTTAGCCACGTTCATTCTTCTCATTGCTCGTATGTAAATAAGCTTAAATTAAACAGGGACAGGTGCCGATACTCTCGTCCCATGCCTCTTCCTTTTTCCTTACTCATACCTATTTTGTAATTCTCGAACCGTAGCTAAGTATAACTTATTGACCATTCCATGTGTCATGATACGTCACCATATATATGAATACAATTTTTTCCAATATAGATAGTCCCCCCACTTTCCATTTATTCATCAGTTTGAATATTTGGGAAGTGGAATTTATTAAAGGAGAATTTTTGTCACCATTAATGCTCTGACAGAGTTGACGCTTCAACTATCACTTCCTTTTAATGCACTAGGCACGTGTCATTCTCTCATTGATTGTACAATTTTGCAGCACTTGCTTAGGATTTCTTTTCGGCTTCACTCTTCATGAGCCATTAGTTATCATCATTATGGTTCTTCCATCATCGTACTTTTTCTTTTTGCCGGTTACCCATTCGTATAAATATAATTTCTCTTCTTGTCTTTTTTCACATAAAATGTATCAAACACTCTAATCTTTTGAGACTTCCTTATTATTTTCTGCTTCACTTCGCCCTTCTCTGCCATAGCCTCACCAAATCCTAACCCTTAGAGAACCCCCATTATGGATAGCTTCCCCAATGCTCCGATTAGGCATAGAAGAGGGGGTAGACTCCGTAGCCTTGGATCTGCTCGTGCTGGTAGTACATCGACTCCTTCTTCTAGCTCTGTTCCCTCTTCTGGGACTAGAGGTTCACATTCTCAGAGGAGTTCTTCTCGAAACAAAGAATCTTCTGAGCCACTTTGTGAGCCTCTAGTTGAGGAAATAATCCCCTCTGAAATTTCCTTTCATCATGATAGAGAGTCTCTTAGGACCCAAGTTGCTACTTTAGACCGTGCTGATACTTTCCCTACTCAAATCACAGATATCTTAGCTCCCATAGTTCGTAAGGACTGTCATTGGAGTGATGATTTCCCGATCATCGTTCCTAACTCAAATCAGAGGATCACATCTTACTTAATAGTATTTTATTTTGTTTACACAAATCCTTTTACTCTAGGGTTTCTAGACCGGCCATTGACCCGGTCATTCTAGACTTTTATCGTTTCTTCGACGTGTGTTTAGGTCAAATTGGTCCGATTATGTGGAGGGCTGTCGCCTGCTTGAGGCACCTTGCTAACATGGCGGATGTTGAATTCACTTCTCCCCACCTAATTCATCTTTATTCCCCTAGGCTTTTTCGAAACGGCGTGTTTGGCTTACCATCCAGGAGTAAGAGGGTTTTAGTGAGTCCCGAGGATGATAAAGACCATGGCTAGTATGTCCGGTTTGTTGATTCTCCCACTGTTAGTTTAGTGGGTGAAAAGAACATTCTCTTCCCTGAGAAGTGGAATTTTGCACGTAAGTGTTAAATTCTTCATGTGCCTTTTTATTTCTAGGCTTGCTTATTTTTCTTAATCTTGCTTCTTTTTCTTTTTAGCAACCATGTGCATTGTGGAGTGTGTGCCCAACTTCCGTGGTTGGGTAGAAAAGTTGCTGAAGACTGCTCCAATGGAGGGTAGATCATGGAAAACTCTTTCCAACCGTTATGGTTGGAAAGTAAAAACTCATGGTAAGAATTTCTATTTTTACCTTACCTATATTTAAATACTTTTGTTGTTCTAACTTTTACCCTTCTTTTTATCAGGTTTTGCTATTCGATGAGTTACTTCAGAGGCTATCTTGGCGTCCCGTGACTCCTTAAGTGCTCGCATCTTTTCAGTCAAAGATATATTCTTAGGATATGTACAGAGAAAATCTGCTGAAGAAGAAGATTCATAAGAGGAAGACGAGGGTTCTTTGGTGTCAAGAGCACGAACCAGGAGACGTGTCGTATCTGAAGATGAGGCTGATGTCTCTCACCTATCTCTTTCCGAACCTGTTATTACTCTAGTGATTAACCTTCATGATGAGGTTTATCCTACTCTTGACACTCATGAATCAATAAATCAACTCTTTATTAGTGGTTTCAATAGTGGGACCTGTTCTAAATGGACCTCCTTTGTCCTCCTTTACCTCTTCCGTACCTGTGGTTGCTTCTTTACCTTCATCAACTACAACTTTCATCCCATGTTCCATTATCTTTACTCCTTCCACCGCTCCTCCTTCAGTAATTCCTCCCCCCATTGTTCACCGTACGGAGGTGGGCTCTTCAAGTAGGGGTTCCGCTATGAGGAGCGTGACCATAAAGGTTCCTGCCAACAACAGTCTTTTAAGAAAGTCTGGGCAAGCTGATACTTGGCTCGTGCCTTTGATTGGCCCTATTGAGAAGGCTAAACATGAAAGCCATAGTAATCTGACCCTCATGAACGATATAGTACATGCCACTCTTAATGTATTTTCTTGTCTTTTTTTTATTAAGACTTTTGATTTTGAAGTCTTGACCTTACCTCTCATTTGTTTCTTTAGGCCAACCTCATTGGTACTGAACTAATGAACCAAGTCTCTCTTTTGGAGAAGTTGACTCATGACTTGGAGAAGACTGCTTATGATGCAGAAGAGGCTGCCCGTGGTTCTCAATTGGAGGCAAACAGCTGAAAGGGTCAGTTTGAAAGTGTACAAATCAACATGGAGAATTTGAAAGGGCCATGGCATGTCACGACCCGGATTTTCCACCATCGGGAGTCGTGATGGCGCCTACTGTAGGTGCTAGGCAAGCCAAGCATTAAAACCTTTTCGGATAACAACACAACAGTAATAACAATAATAAACCTTTAAATGAAAGCGGAAGTCTTTTATAGCATAAGTAAATGAAAACCCAAAATGTAGAAGCTTGATATTTTACTACCCAAGACTAGAGTCACTATCTCACGAACTACTAATGAATACTACAAACAAGTCTGAATAGAAAGAAATACACAGTGTCTGTCTCGATACAATGAAAACAAACAGAAGATATAGAGGAAGGGACTCCGGCCTGCGAAAGCCAGCTAGGCTACCTCGTAGTCCCTGGACTGAAGTCAGCTCCCACTCGACGTGCTACTGCTGTGGTCCAAAAGCTGCTCCGGTACCGTGATCTGTGCAAAAAGAACAGAAGTGTAGCATCAGCACAACCGACCCCATGTGCTGGTAGGTGCCTGGCCTAACCCCGACGAAGTAGTGACGATGATAGATAGGACTACCAAATCAACCTGTGCAGTTCAATATATATATATATATATATATATATATATATATATATATATATATATATATATATATATAAACGCAATAGAAGACGAGAAATAACGAAAACTAAACAGTTTACAGGGAAGGGAAAACATGCTATGTGGGAGTACAGTCCGGATACAAAAGTCATCAACTTAAATAAGAAATAGGGCACAACAATAATTAACAGAGACAAGAAATCCAACAGTTACACGACATCAACCTTTGTGCTTTTACTCTCATCATCACCCAA
This sequence comes from Nicotiana glauca, assembly GCA_026770625.1. NCBI lineage: Eukaryota > Viridiplantae > Streptophyta > Magnoliopsida > Solanales > Solanaceae > Nicotiana > Nicotiana glauca. The sequence continues at coordinate 58,519 of MU739718.1, forward strand.
AGCAATCAAACAAAATGCACAGCATCACCCTTCGTGCTTTCCTCACATAACTCTCATTTCATGGCACGGAATGACCCTTCGTGCATAATATAATCAACAATGGCACGGAATTTCCCTTCGTACATATATAATCAACGATGGCACGGAATGTCCCTTCGTGCATAATATAATTAACAATGGCACGGAATGACCCTTCGTGCAATTATAATCAACAATGGCACGGAATGACCCTTCGTGCAAATATAATAAAAAATGGCACGGAATGGCCCTTCGTGCAAATATAATCAACAATGGTACGGAATGACCCTTTGTGCATTATCACTCTTCCTCACCCAAACAGCAATCACAACCAAACGGGCGAGGGGAATAACAGTAATGAGAAATGTCACGGCAAGGGAAAAACACAACTAAACAACTAAGTCCCAGCAAGAGAGCAATGACAATAACTTCCATATCCCGGCAAGGGAGATAATCAATATACTCAAGTCATCCCAACAAGGGATATAATAACATTTCTTACCAATTCTTTCATTTCTTACTCAATAGTATTTTATCGTTTGAGCCAACACTCCAAGGAATTTACAATTCATAAATAATCCTCAAACTTCCCACATTATATAGAAAATCATTAATTAGTTTGGAAGAGTCCCAAATATACCAAGAACTAACAACAAAGACCCACGGTCATGCTAGACACCGGTGTATAGATACTCGTCACCATGCCTATACACCGTACTCGATCATTTAGAAAATAGCAATCAATAATACTCTAATCCTATTCCCTCAAGCCAAAGTTAGATCAAACACTTACCTCGGTCCAAAGAATAGCAATCAACTCTCCAATACCGCCTTTCCTCTACAATCCGACTCCGAAACAATGGTATTTAGGCATAATTAATTCAAGGATATCAATTAGGGCTCAACAACATAATCCCATAGCCTAGAAATGAGTTTTCTAGCATTATTCCAAAAATACCAAAATTCGACACTGGGCCCACATGGTCCAAATACGAGGTTCAGACCAAAACCCAATCACCCATAACCCCACGAGTTCAAATATATAGTTTGTTTTAAGATTCGACTCCAAATTGAGGTTGAATAACCCAAAATTCCCAAAACCCTAACTCTACTAAAAACCCACAATTTCTACTTTGAATTCATGATTTAGGGCTAGGAAATTAGTGTTTAGATGAAGAAATTAAGAGAGAATGAAGTTAAGAACACTAACCTAGGAAGCTATGGAGAAAAAGGCTCTTCAAAATCGTCTATGGGGTTTTAGGGAGAAGAGTTCGTGTGCAAAAATGAAGACAATCCCGTGCTGCTACTGTTCTGGAATTAAAATATAACTCGGCAAAAATTGCCCTTCGCGTTCGCGTAAAGGGGGTCGCGTTCACGAAGGGTAATTTGGGCGATGCATTGCGAATGTGTGTGTGTGTGTGG